>JAJIBD010028226.1:0-30078 GCA_021461705.1 Cryptotis parvus
ACTGGAGCAGTTTCTTCCTCAATCCGGCCCATGGTATGCTGGTCCAGAGACTCTCAGACATGGGGCAGAGCGGTTCCTTGCTCTCCCTGTGCCCAGCCGTTCATGAGGCAGTCGGGAGGCATGGTGGGTTCCAGCCTTGGCCCACCACCCCGGCAGAACCTCACAACAAGCCAGACGACCCCACCCACTCCATGGCGCCGCCATTTTCCACATTGGACTTCCCTCTCATCCGAAATCACCCAGCCGACCAGCCCATCACAGCCCGGATCATCGACACCCACCCTGGAGCAGTTTCTTCCTCAATCCGGCCCAGGTATGCTGGTCCAGAGACTCTCAGACATGGGGCAGAGCGGTTCCTTGCTCTCCCTGTGCCCAGCCGTTCATGAGGCAGTCGGGAGGCATGGTGGGTTCCAGCCTTGGCCCACCACCCGGCAGAACCTCACAACAAGCCAGACGACCCCCACCCACTCCATGGGCGCCGCCATTTTCCACATTGGACTTCCCTCTCATCCGAACTCCACCCAGCCGACCAGCCCATCACAGCCCGGATCATCGACACCCACCCTGGAGCAGTTTCTTCCTCAATCCGGCCCAGGTATGCTGGTCCAGAGACTCTCAGACATGGGGCAGAGCGGTTCCCTTGCTCTCCCTGTGCCCAGCCGTTCATGAGGCAGTCGGGGAGGCATGGTGGGTTCCAGCCTTGGCCCACCACCCGGCAGAACCTCACAACAAGCCAGACGACCCCACCCACTCCATGGGCGCCGCCATTTTCCACATTGGACTTCCCTCTCATCCGAATCCACCCAGCCGACCAGCCCATCACAGCCCGGATCATCGACACCCACCCTGGAGCAGTTTCTTCCTCAATCCGGCCCAGGTATGCTGGTCCAGAGACTCTCAGACATGGGGCAGAGCGGTTCCTTGCTCTCCCTGTGCCCAGCCGTTCATGAGGCAGTCGGGAGGCATGGTGGGTTCCAGCCTTGGGCCCACCACCCCGGCAGAACCTCACAACAAGCCAGACGACCCCCACCCCACTCCATGGGCGCCGCCATTTTCCACATTGGACTTCCCCTCTCATCCGAAATCCACCCAGCCGACCAGCCCATCACAGCCCGGATCATCGACACCCACCCTGGAGCAGTTTCTTCCTCAATCCGGCCCAGGTATGCTGGTCCAGAGACTCTCAGACATGGGGCAGAGCGGTTCCTTGCTCTCCCTGTGCCCAGCCGTTCATGAGGCAGTCGGGAGGCATGGTGGGTTCCAGCCTTGGCCCACCACCCCGGCAGAACCTCACAACAAGCCAGACGACCCCCCCACCCACTCCATGGCGCCGCCATTTTCCACATTGGACTTCCCTCTCATCCGAAATCCACCCAGCCGACCAGCCCATCACAGCCCGGATCATCGACACCCACCCTGGAGCAGTTTCTTCCTCAATCCGCCCAGGTATGCTGGTCCAGAGACTCTCAGACATGGGGCAGAGCGGTTCCTTGCTCTCCCCTGTGCCCAGCCGTTCATGAGGCAGTCGGGAGGCATGGTGGGTTCCAGCCTTGGCCCACCACCCGGCAGAACCTCACAACAAGCCAGGCGACCCCCCCACCCACTCCATGGGGCGCCGCCATTTTCCACATTGGACTTCCCTCTCATCCGAAATCCACCCAGCCGACCAGCCCATCACAGCCCGGATCATCGACACCCACCCTGGAGCAGTTTCTTCCTCAATCCGGCCCAGGTATGCTGGTCCAGAGACTCTCAGACATGGGGCAGAGCGGTTCCTTGCTCTCCCTGTGCCCAGCCGTTCATGAGGCAGTCGGGAGGCATGGTGGGTTCCAGCCTTGGCCCACCACCCCGGCAGAACCTCACAACAAGCCAGACGACCCCACCCACTCCATGGGCGCCGCCATTTTCCACATTGGACTTCCCTCTCATCAGAACTCCACCCAGCCGACCAGCCCATCACAGCCCGGATCATCGACACCCACCCCTGGAGCAGTTTCTTCTCAATCCGGCCCAGGTATGCTGGTCCAGAGACTCTCAGACATGGGGCAGAGCGGTTCCTTGCTCTCCCTGTGCCCAGCCGTTCATGAGGCAGTCGGGAGGCATGGTGGGTTCCAGCCTTGCGCCCACCACCCCGGCAGAACCTCACAACAAGCCAGACGACCCCCACCCACTCCATGGGCGCCGCCATTTTCCACATTGGACTTCCCTCTCATCAGAACTCCACCCAGCCGATCAGCCCATCACAGCCCGGGATCATCGACACCCACCCTGGAGCAGTTTCTTCCTCAATCCGGCCCAGGTATGCTGGTCCAGAGACTCTCAGACATGGGGCAGAGCGGTTCCTTTCTCCCTGTGCCCAGCCGTTCATGAGGCAGTCGGGAGGCATGGTGGGTTCCAGCCTTGGCCCACCACCCCGGCAGAACCTCACAACAAGCCACAGGCGACCCCCCCACCCACTCCATGGGCGCCGCCATTTTCCACATTGGACTTCCCTCTCATCCGAACTCCACCCAGCCGATCAGCCCATCACAGCCCGGATCATCGACACCCACCCTGGAGCAGTTTCTTCCTCAATCCGGCCCAGGTATGCTGGTCCAGAGACTCTCAGACATGGGGCAGAGCGGTTCCTTGCTCTCCCTGTGCCCAGCCGTTCATGAGGCAGTCGGGAGGCATGGTGGGTTCCAGCCTTGGCCCACCACCCCGGCAGAACCTCACAACAAGCCAGGCGACCCCCCACCCACTCCATGGGCTCCGCCATTTTCCACATTGGACTTCCCTCTCATCCGAACTCCACCCAGCCGATCAGCCCATCACCAGCGGCTGGCCGCTGCGGCGCGCCGGCGGTTCATCAATAAAGGCTTTATTTGAAGGTGTTTATAAAGTATGCTTCCCGCACGGCAAGCCTAGCAAGCTGCTTCGTGTTTTATTTGATATGCCAAATGCCAGTAACAATTATATTAGATCATTCTCACTGACCTAATATAATGGTTTGAGGCTCTTTATGTTCCTGTACCAAGCCAATGCCCTTGGCTCTACAGCATGTGACAGGACATATTGAGATATTACTGGTGCCCGCTCTAGCAAATAGATGATTAACGGGAAGATTGTGATTGTTGTGATTGTGACCATGTTGGAGGACATGTTTAGCTAATCTTGGGAGTTTTGTTGTTTTGCTCACTCCCAGCTTAATCTTATTTAAGCCAATGTTCATTCTAATGAGATCTCTCTTCTATGTAAACACTTCTAGAGGGTGTGGCAGTTACAGAAGTCACCTTGATTGAATAACTTCTGACTTATACATCTACTAAGACTTCTATGTTTTCTAGATTGGGCACAGCTCCTCTTTATACCCACTGCACCCAACGTGGGACAGTTAGAATTTACCAGGAGACTACCACCCTGGCTACGCTGAGACTAAAGGAAGACTATAGGAAGGATCATACTAGTTTGCTCTAAGCAGGCGAGTATGACCCTTCTCAGTACATGAGAACAAGATACTCAGAATCACCCTGGTGCAGATAATAATAAGGACCTTGTGGGTACCATCTAGATTACATGAAGCTCATGAAGTTAAGATGTATTACTTTATATCAGCCCCTCTCTCTCCAGTGTTTTACATAAGAGATAATCTCGGGATTAGTCCTTGGTGTAACCCTTGTTTATACCTGCAATAGGGTGTGGCACTACACTCTGTTTAGGGTTCTTTGTTGGCATGACAACCTCCCGATTGGGTTACTTTGGTGTATATAAGGGGCTGACTTGAGGCCCCTTCACCTTTTGCCTTTTGGTTCCTCAGCCTTCAGCTTTTGGCTCCCCCGGCGGCTTTTGGCTTTTGGCTTTTGGCCTTTGCTCCTTCTTCTGGGTAGGACTCAGCTCGGGTGAGATCCTCTCTCTTTGGTGGGAGACTTAGGCTCTTTTGTATGGTCTAAGTTCGGACCAGAGCTAGAGTTTGTTCATTATATTGGATTGCTGTGGAAGAACTTTTGTACTATTAAAAGCCATTTTTGGAACTGCACCGGATTCCTGAGTTTTCATCTGTTCTCCCCGGCGTCCTCGGAGGTAGAAGACAACCTCTGTCCTGACACTGTCGGGGACCCCGGCGCCGTTCCCCGACAGTACCACACTTTAGTCTTTTTTTGCTTTTTGGGTCACACCCAGCAATGCTCAGATGTTACCCCTGGCTTTTCACTCAGGAAATACTCCTGGCAGTGCTCAGGGGACCATATGGGATGCTAGGGATCGAACCCGGGTTGGCTGCGCAAGGCAAATGCCCTACCCACTGTGCTATCACCCGGCCCTCACTTTATTCTTTTTAATTGCCAAAGAGAACATTCCATGATACAGAGAATCACCTTTTGCTTTTCCATAATAAGTAACAGGATATTTGTGAATAGTTACTGTCTAACCTAAGCATCTATCTCTATTATTTTAGGAGTTTTTTCTAATAGTTTTTTTCTGAGTATTCGTTTTATCATTTCATTTTTTGTAATCAGTAACAGGATATTGGTGAATACTTACTGTCTAATCAAAGGCATCTATCTCTATTATTTTAGGAGTTTTTTCTAATAGTTTTTTCTGAGTATTAGTTTTATCGTTTCATTTTTGTAAATGGTATAACATAAACATCCAACTTCATTCCTTTGCATGAGGACATCCTATTATTCCAGATCATTTGTTGAAACCACTATTCTTTCCCTCATTGAATTGCTGTAACACCTTTGTCAAAAGCAATTGACTGTAAATGTAAAGGTTTACTTCTGAACTCTCAAAACTATCTTTTGATCTACTTGCATGTTGTCATACTAGGAATACATGTTCTTTATTACTGTAAATTTGTTAGTACCTTAAAATTAGGAAATATGAGTCCTCTAACTTTGTTCTTCATTTTAAAGTCTTGTTTGTTTATTATGGGTCCATTGTGTTTCCATATGAATTTTAAGATTAGTTTGTCAATTTGGGGTAGGAGAAGCTAAAACTTTTATAGAAATTGTGTTGAATCTCTAAGTAATATTGAGAATGCTATCTTTGTGATTCTAACATAGAACATCCATCAATTTATTTGGATTTCCTTTCATTTTCTAACAATTTTGTTTAATTTTTATGGTACAATAATACATGGCCTTACTTGATTCAATTTATTTCTAAACATGCTGCATATTGTGTTGTTACTCTAAGCAGATTTGGTTTCCTTAATTTCATTTTCAGGTTTCTCAATGTTGATATATATGTTAATTAATGTGTATATTTCTCTTGCAGTCCATAATCTTGCTATACTGATATACTCATTCTACTGGGCTTTTTTTTTTTTTGCTTTGATTTGCTTTTTAGGGAAAGGGGGCCAGCAGTGCTCAGAGGTTACTCCTGGCTCTACACTCAAGAATTACTTGTGGTGGTGCTCTGGGGACCACATGGGATGCTGGAGATAGAACCCAGGTCAGCCACATGCAAGGCAAACACCCTACCTACTATACTATCACCCTGGTCCACCTAATAGACTTTTTTATTGTTTATTTTTTATAGATAAAATCATGTTTTCTATATAAACAAAGAACATTTACCTAGCCAGAATCTGGAAACAACCAGAGTGCCCGAGAATCGATGACTGGATAAAGAAGTTTTAGTACATCTCCATAATGGATTACTATGCAATGTTAGGAAAAATGAAGTGATGAAATTTACCTATAAATGTATGGACATGGAGAGGATCATGTTAAGCAAAATTAGCCAGAAGGAGAGAGACAGATACAGAATGACTGCATTTATTTGCATGACATAAATATATATGTACATATTATGATACCAATATCCAAGGTCAAGTGAAACATGATTCAGGAGGTCTTGTCAAAGGTGGAAATTATCACAAACATGTGGGAGTCAGAGGCTAGGTAAGACAGAAAACGGAACAGTGTGCTAACAATTGTTGAAAGTACTAATACCAACCTAGAAATGAGCATTAAATACAGGCAAAAATGTACATGACAACCCTTTAATGTATGTTCTGTAATCACAATCTGGAAGGGAAGGAAAAGAGAAAGATAGAGAGAAAGGGAAAGAAATAAAGAACCTGCCATGGAGGCGGGCTGGGGGAGGGGGTAGGGAACTGGGACGTTGATGGTGGGAGATGGGCACTCGTGGAGGGATGGGTGCTGGAACACTGATGAAAACCCAAATATGAACATCTTTGTAATTGTATAGCTCACGGTGGTACAATAAAATACTTTTTAAAAAAATAAAATAAAAAAAGAACATTTACCTCTTCCTTTACAGACTATATTCCTTTTCTTTTCTTGCCTAACTTTTTTTTCGCTTTTTGGGTCACACCTGGCAATGCTCAGGAGTTAACTCCTGGCTCTGAACCCAGGAATTACCCCCTGGCAATGCTCAGGGGACATATGGAATGCTGGGGATCGAACCTGGGTTGGCTACATGCAAGGCAAATGCCCTACCCATTGTACTATCGCCGCAGCCCCTTTTTTACTGCCTAACCTGCCTTACAGCAGACATCATGTCTTGTTTTATCTTGGAAGGAAAGAATTCAGTCTTTCACCATCAAGTATGATTTCCCTAGGGTATTGAATAAAATTTCTTTCTATAGCTGTCATAATAAATTGCAAACTTGTTGGCTTAAAACAATAGAAGCATATTCTCTCATAACTGGAGATCAAACATTAGAAGCATTATGTCACAGAATATTGGCCCCCTCCCAAGGTTATAGAAAAGAATCCTCTTGTCTATTTCTGTTTTAGATTTCTCCTACATTCCTTGGCTATTTTGAAATGACTGAGAATGAAAACACAACCTATCAGAACATAGGGGATATTGAAAAACAGTACTAAGGGAGATATTTATTGCAATATAGGTCTTACATCCAAAAGAAAGAAAAAAAAGCTCAAATCAGTGACCTAAATACACATCTGGAGAAACTAGAAAATACAACAACAAATAATCCCAAGTTTAGTAGAAGGAAAAATAATAAAGGCTAGAGCAGAGTCAATGGTTTATAAATAAAGAAAATAATATAAAGGATCACAAAAGACAGGAGTTTCTTTTTGAAAGAATTAGCAATATTGACAACCCTTAGCTAGACTCTTGAAGGATAAAAAGAGCAAAAGCCCAAATTAATCATATCAGAGTTGAAAGGGAGAGAAAGGACAGCAAGAAGTGGAAAAACACTCTATGTTCATGGATTGAACAAATAAACTTTGCCAAAATAACTATCCTAGACAAAGCAGTCAATGAAATCCCCATTAAAATTCCAAGTATTAATTAATGACATTTATTTAGGACAAACTCTACTAAAATTTTTATGGAATCATAAAACTTCCAAATATCCAGAGCAATTCTAAGAGAAAATTTTCTATGGGAAGTATTGCATTTCCTGACTTCAAATTGTACTATAAAGTGAGAGCAACCAAACTATGTGGTACTGGAATAATGATAAGACTTTTAGATCATTAGAAGAAAATTGAGAGCCCTGAGGTAACCCCCCCAGATTTTTGACAATTAGTCTACAACAAAAGAAGTTAGGTCATATAGCAGAGCAAGGAAATTCTGTTCAATAAATGGTACTGGGAAAACTGTATATCCACATGTTAAAAAAAAGAAATCTGAAACCATATCTCACTGTTCATAAAAGCAACAGCAGGGCCGGAGTGATAGCCCAGCGGGTAGGGCGTTTGCCTTGCAGAAAGCCAGCCTGTGTCGGCCCAGGTTCGATCCCTGGCATCCCATATGGTCCCCCAAGCACCGCCAGGAGTGGTTCCTGAGTGCAGAGCCAGGAGTAACCCCTGAACATCGCCGGGTGTGACCCCCAAAAAAAAAAGCAACAGCCTGGTTTGGCTAAAATTTCTCCAAAGAGTAATAATAGAACTTCTATATGATCTAGAGACACAACTTCTTGGCATCTACCTCAAAATACAAAAAGATTATCTCAAAATAACATGTGCACACCTACATTTATTACAGATCTTTGTGCAATAGATAGGTTATAAAACAGCCCAAATGTTGAACAATGAATTAATGGATCAAGAAGCTATGACATACATACATACATACATATATACATACATACACAATGGAAAATTATGCCGCAGCAAGAAAAGATGAAGCCAAGCAGTTTGCAGCAATATGGATGGAACTGGAAGGTATCATTATGAGCAAAATAAGAGAGATAAGGACAACTACCTGATGCTCTCATGCATCTGTGGAAAAGAGAGGTACAATGTTCTTTGTCTGATTCTGATACCTAGCTGTGGTATCCAGTTTCATAGACTGTGTTGGGATAAGCTCTCTCTTTGAGTTTTGCTATTTGAATTGGTGACTGGTATTCTTTTCCATAATACTTAGTAGCATTCACTAGTAATGTTATAGGCTTCATCTTGTGTTTTCTTTCTGAGAAATCTAATTGCCAGTCCAGCGTCTTTGTCATAAGCAAATCTGATTTCCTATTTCTTCCTTAGAGTCAGTTTCAGTAGTTTGTACCTTTCTCAGAATTAATATGCTTTATCCACATGTCTGTCTGACTCTCATTTGTTGGTGACTTTTATTCACTCCCTTATGATTCAATTGGTTCTTAAAAGATCAGTAATTGTCTTATTCCCTTATAATCTAATAAATCTCTGTAAAATCAGTAAGGGCATCCCCCTTTTCATTCCTATTTCAGGCATCTGATTTTTCCTTTTCCTTGGTCAGTCTATCCAAAGAATTGTTGATTTTTATCTTTTAAAAAACCAAGTTGTACAAAAATCAGATCAAAATGGATTAAATATCTCAATATCAGACCTGAATCCATAAAGTACATCGAAAAAAATATAGGAAAAACCCTTCATGAAATTGAAGCTAGGGACATCTTCAAAGAAGAAATACCACTAACAAAACAGCTAGAAGAAAAGATAAACATATGGGACTATATGAAGGTAAAAAGCTTCTGCACCTCAAAAGAAACAGTGACCAAGATACAAAGAGAGTCCACAGAATGGGAAAGAATACTCACCCAATACCCATCTAATAAGGGGTTGAAATCCAGGATATATAAGGCTTTACAGGAAGAAAATACAGAACTTTACAAGAAGAAAACAAACAACCCCATAAAAAGTGGGGAGAAGAAATGAACAGAAACTTCAGCTAGGAAAAAGTTCGAATGGCCAAAAGACATATGGAAAAATGTTCATCATCATTAATCATCAGAGAGATGCAAATCAAAAACAACAATGTGATATCATTTCATACCACAGAGACTGACACATATCCAAAAGAGCAAGTACTGGCGTGGATGCATAGAAAAGGGGACACTCATTCACTGTTGGTGGGAATGTCGACTGGTACAGCCTTTTGGAAAAATAATATGGACATTCCTGCAAAGACTATAATTTGAGCTCCCTTTTGACCCAGCCATACCACTCCTGGGAATATACCCTGGGAAGCCAAAAACACACAGAGAAAACACCATCCGCACTTTTATCTTCATAGCAGCACTATTCACAATAGCCAGAACCTGGAAACAACCAGTATGCCCGAGAACTGATGACTGGATAAAGAAACTTTGGTACATCTACACAATGGAATACTATGCAGCTGTTAGGAAAAATGAAGTTATGGAATTTGCCTATAAATGGATCGACATGGAAAGGATCATGTTGAGTGAAATTAGTCAGAAGGAAAGAGAGATATAGAATGACTGCATTTATTTGCATGACATATATATATATATATATGCATTTTATGACACCAAAATCCAATGCCAGGCGAAATGTGGACCAGAAGGTCTTACCAAAAGTGGAAATTACCGCAAACATGTAGGAGTCAGAGGTTAGGTAAGACAGAGAAGGGAACATGTATGAATAAATGTCAAAAGGGCTAATACCAACCTAGAACTGAGCATTAAATACAGGCAAAAAATGCACATGATGGCCTCTAAGTGTATGTAGTGCAACCCACAATGTATAAGAGAAGGAAAAGAGAAAGAGGGAGAGAGAAAAGAGATAAAGAACCTGCCAATTAGGCAGGCTATCCGAGGGGGAGGGAATTGGGGACATTGGTGGTGGGAAATGGGCACTGGTGGAGGGATGGGTGCTGGAACACTATGTGACCGAAACCTCTAAACATGAACAACGTTATAATTGTATATCTCACAGTGGTATAATAAAATATTTAATAAAAAAAAAACAAGTTGTGGTTTCATTGACTAGATTGTTCTACTATTTTATATTAGCATATAGACCAAACTGAAGAAAAAAAAAAATTTTTTTTTTTTGCTTTTTGGGTCACACCCGGCGATGCTCAGGGGGTTACTCCTGGCTCTGCACTCAGGAATTACTCCTGGCAGTGCTCGGGAGACCATATGGGATGCCGGGAATCGAACCCAGGCCAGCACAGGCCGGCCGCGGGCAAGGCAAATGCCCTACCCGCTGGGATATCGCTCTGGCCCTAAACTGAAGAAAATTTTACATGCACTTGAGAACATATATTTAGTACTTGAGGAACAGCATTTTGAATAAATATTTATTACCTCTGAAGGGTAATTCATCAGAACTCCACCCAGCAGACCAGCGTATCACAGCCCGGCTCATCGAGATCCACCCTGCAGCAGTCTTTTAAACCCGGCTCAGATATGCTGATCCAAAGACTCACAGACATGGGGCAGAGCTGCTACTGACTCTCCCTGTGCCCAGCCGCTCACGAGGCGCCCAGGAGAAATGACGGGTTCTAGCCCTGGCCCGCCACCCCAGCAGAGCCTTGCAACAAGCCAGACAACCCCCATTCCATGAGGGCCTCCATTTTCCACATCTGGACTTCCCCCTCGTCAGAACTCCACCCAGCAGACAGCCTATCACAGCCCGGCAAGCGGCCACGTGGTTCATCAATAAATGCTGGATTTAGAGATGACTACAAGAGTATGCTACCTGCACAGCAGAGCCTGGCAAGCTACCCGTGTCGTATTTGATATGCCAAATATCAGTAACAATTATAGACCTCATTCCCATGACCTGGTGGAATGGAATGGTTTGAGGCTCTTTATGTTCCTGGAGCAAGCAGGTGCCCTTGGGCTCTACTTGCATGAGACAGGACATATGGAGATGTTACTGGTGCCTGCTCAAGCAAATCGATGATGAATGGGAAGACAGTGAGACAGTGATTTATTACCTCTAGTTGGTTTGGTATTGTTCAAGACTTTTGTTTCCTTGTTGATCTCTGCCTCATTCTTTTCATTAAAAAGTTGGGTACTAGCCAGAGAAATAGTACAGTGAGTAGGGGTTTTGCAGATAGTACAGAAGATAGGTCTACCTGGGATTGATGCCTGGCACCCCAAAGGTGCCCTGAGCATCACCAGGAGGGGGCCTTGAGCACAGAGTAAGCTGTGAGCACCTCAAAATGTGGTCCAGAAAACAAAAGTAGGATACTAAGTCTCCAACATGAATTGCTTAATTGTCTGTTTCCCTCTTCATTTCTGCTATCCTTTGAGATTCTGTGGTTAGGCATACATAATTCCATAACTGTTGTCTCTTTCTGATTAATTGATCCTTTTACATTATAAATGTCCTTTTCTCTCTCTAATAGTAATTTTGCTCTATTTTCTCTAATACAGTAGAGTCACTTCAGCTGTTGTTTGCACGGCATATCTTTTCCATTCTTTACTCTGTATTGCTGTATCTCACAATCTCAAGTTCTCTTTCAAAAGCCTACCTGGTTGTTCTGCCCATCCTGACCCTTTGTTATGGTGTTTCCATCACTGTACACCAATGTTCACATTTGGTTGAGAGTCAGAGATCACAGTGGCAGAGCGGGAGCACAGATGTGCCAGTGCAGAAACTCATAGTGGCCCATGAGGCAGAGGATCTATTACCAAAGTACACCTCCAGGCCCCAATGCCAGTTGCTTTTATTTTTTAGTTTTGGTTTTTGGCCCAAATCTGGCTGTGCTCAGGGCTTACTCCTGGCTCTGTGCCCAGGGATCACTCCTAGTGGTGCTTGGGGAACCATGTAGGGTGATGAGGATTAAACCAAGATCAAATATGTACACAGAAAAATGCCCTACCTAACTGTACTATCATTCTGTACCCAACCAGTTGCCTTTTGTTTGGGGATGGACAGTTAGATGGTGGGGAAAGTGTTTTGGACCACACCTAGCCATGCTCAAGGCTTACTTATGGCTCTGTGCTCAGGCATCACCCTTAGAAATTTCAGGGGACAATATGGGATGTCGGGGATCAAGCCCAGGTTGGACACATGCAAGGCAAGTGCCCTATCCCACTGTACTAGCACTCTGGCCCCCAACCCTTTGCTTTTAAAATAAGCATCAAATATGATATCATTTAGCCTGTAAATTCTTTGATATCTATCTCTAAAAGATTACAATTTTATCCTTTTTGCTTTTGGACCTCACCCAGTGGTGCTCAGAGATGACTCAGTGCCTGGGATTCATTCTTAGTGGTGCTCAGAGGACAATGTAGTACCAAGGTTTGTACCAAAGTATGAACCCAGGTCTCCCACATTCAAAGCATGTGTTCCAGCTCACTGGTCTATGAAACACATGTAAACAACATCAATATCTCAGGCAATAACTTTCACATAATTTTGATGTGTTTTTTTTGGGGGACATCACACCCAGCAGTGCTCAGAGTTTGATGTGGGACGTCACATCAGATGTCATTCCTGCCTCTGCACTCTGAGATCCCTGCTGATGGTGCTCAGGGGACCAGACCCAGTGCCTGGGATGGAATCCAGGTTGGCTGGGTGCCAAGTAGATGCCTTATCCCTATACTATCTCGCCATCAATACAATTTCTTAGTGTCACCAGATACCCCACCTCACAGGTTCTTAGACACGCAGAGCCCTCCTGCTTACTCACCTTTGTTCATGGCTTCCATTTCCATCCTGAGAATTCAAAACAAATCTCCAACCTGCCCCACACTCTTACTTCACTGTCTGATTTGTCTCCGCAATCTCAAACATAGCATCCTCTCCTAGGTCAACACTCAGCTCATTAGGGGAAGATAGTATAGGGGGTAAAGTCACTTGCCTTGCAAGCTGCTTACTCCAGTCCAAATCCCTGCCATCACATATGGTCCCCCAAGCACTGCCAAGGGTCATACCTGGGTACAGAGCCAGAAATACCTCCTGAGAATATTTGGGTGTGGCCACAACCCCACCCTCAATACAGACAACATCCAAGGTTCTCTTTCATAAAGGAGGCTCACATGTTTTTGTTCCCTGGTAGAACATTTATGTGAGGGAGTCCCATATCAGACGTCACGTTCCCCAAACTTACCAGCGCATTGGCCTAAACTTGCTCTTCTCTTGCTCTCCAGTCTGACTGTCCATCATCATCATCATCATCCCAATAAGCCACACTCAAAATTCCAGCCATCTCGGTTTCTTGCCCACTGCTTACAGGCATGCAGTCCAGTCAGTTGCCCTGCACACAACTCCCTGCCTCTCTCAAAGCTTCCTTATAGATTCTTGGCAATTCAGCTTGCCTTTGCTTTGGGGTCACAGGTGGCAATGCAGAGCTTACTCCTGGCTCTACACTCAGAAATCACTCCTGGAGTTGCTCAGGGGATGCTATGGAATGCCAGGAATCGAACTGGAGTTGGCCGCATCCAAGGCAAGCAACTTACCCAGTGTACTATCTCTTCAGCCCCACAATTTAGCTTTATACTCCATATTTACATCAAGAAACCCTTGTCATCACATTACTAGGCAACTTGCATTATCATCATCATCATCACTCTTTAATGAAACCTTCCTCATGCAGTTCCTTAAGTTTCTATGAGGCTTGACATCTTATTTGAGTCTCAAAAGATCCTGATGGAAGTGATGTCCCAGAGAAAATAATTTCATCACCCCAGACACACAGTTAATGATAGAGTTGAGACCTCAACCAGGTTGCCCGTTTCCAGAATGTTCTATTCTGCTTAGCCCGTCTGAAGTACTTCATCAGCTTCCTACAGGGAACAGAGGATACCAAGTCATAGCTTTTACTTTCAAGTACTTCCGCTTTTATGGGAGATTAGACACCAATAAAAGGAAAATCTATTTTGGGTGATAAGAAGTTTTTGGGGGCCACAAAAGACAAAAGACAGCTGTGTACAGGGGTAACTTCTGACTCTGTGCTCATGGATCACTTCTGACAGGCTCAGGGGACTATAAGGGATGCTGGGGATCAGCCTCTGGTCACTCATTGCAAGGCAACTAACTACTATACTATCTCTCCAGTCCCAAAGTCTATTTTATTTCATTTAGTTAAAGCTCTTTTTTTTTTTCTTTTTGGGTCACACCTGGCAATGCTCAGGGGGTTACTCCTGGCTCTGCACTCAGGAATTACTCTGAGTGGTGGTTCTCAGGGGACCATATGGGATGCCGGGGATTGAACCGGGCCGGCATGGGCCGGCCACATGGCAAACGCCCTACCTGCCTACCGCTCCGGCCCAGAGACTCGCAGACATGGGGCAGAGCTGCTACTGGCTCTCCCTATGACCAGCCGCTCACGAGGCGCCCGAGGAGGGATGGTGGGTTCTAGCCCTGGCCCACCATCCCAGCAGAGCCTCGCAACAAGCCAGATGACCCCCCCACTCCATGAGGGCCTCCATTTTCCACATCCGGACTTCTCTCTCGTCAGACCTCCACCCAGCAGACCAGCCTATCAGCGGTCGCGTGGTTCATCAATAAATGCTGGACTTAGAGATGCCTACAAGAGTATGCTACCTGCACGGCAGAGCCTGGCAAGCTACCCGTGTTGTATTTGATATATATGCCAAATACCAGTAACAATTATAGACCTCATTCTGGAATGGATTGAGGCTCTTTATATTCCTGGAGCAAGCAGATGCCTTGGGCTCTACTAGCATGAGACAGGACATATGGAGATGTTACTGGGGCCCGCTCGAGCAAATCGATGATGAACGGCAAGACAGTGATACAGTGATTTAAAGCACAGCAAGGGGCTATGAGTATTGCTCTGCAGTTGGACACTAGTCTCGCAATGTGAGGTCCTGGGTTTGCTCTCTGGCATGGCAAAAGCAAGAACAAATAAAATGCAGCAAGGGCAGGAGAAAAAGAAGAGAGAGAGGATTCTGCATGTCCTTCTGAGGACCATTTGCTTACAAACCTTCACCAATGGAGGGTCTCACAAACTTCATCCAGGCACTCTTCAAAATAGTCCTGGGGATGGCTTTCTTGGAGCTGGAAATGGGCTACCTCACCCATCTCCCTCTCCTCCAGAAGGCCTAGTGGTCGCATCCACACAACCTCATCTACCAGCCATGATCCAGAGACTCACATATAAATCTCGAAAGAGACCAATAAACAAAGAGATGCTCCTGGTCATTCCCACACCAGACTGAACATGGGGCGCCCTGGAGGGGGACGGGTTTGGTCCCAACAAAGCCTCAACAGCCAGAAAAAACTTCCACACACCACAATCACAGCCATGTTCAAAGCCAGACTCCACTGCTCAGAAGAGCACCACCCATGAATGAATCCGTTTTCAAACTCAGGTATGCGAGTCTCTGCGACTGGAACACTTTAGATGTTCTTGGTGCTGGAGATGGGTCCCCTCCTCTATCTCCCTCCCCCTCCAAAAGGCCTGGTGTTTGTGCCCACAAACTGCTTCAACCTCCAAAGCAACCTTACCCACCAGCCATGTTCCAGAGATATGAGACCAATAAAGGGCAGATATGATACTACATCTTCTAGTGGAGATGTTTAAATAACATTTACAAAAATCAAGCTCAAAAAATTTAAACCTTTTTTTTGTTTTTGCTTTTTGGGTCACACCTGGTTATGCTCAGGGTTTCTCCTGGCTCTGCACTCAGGAATCACTCCTGGCAGTGCTCAGGGGACCATATGGGATGCCGGGATCAAACCCAGGCCGGCATGGGCCAGCCGCGTGCAAGGCAAACGCCGTACCCACTGGGCTATCACCCGGCCCTAAAAAAATTTAACTTTAAATAAAACAAGTAGTCCTGGAGAAGCAGAACCAGACAGACAGTACATAGAGTCAAGAGTGGGAGCAGCCTGAGGACACAGGAAGAGAGGCTGGGTGGAGAATGGGACCAGACAGTGGAGGAATGGAATTGCCAGGGTAAAGTTTCTGTATCTAACTCAGCCACAAACAAATAGTTTTTCTATTTGTGTATATGCTTCATCTGGGCATTCATAAGACCGATTGGTGTAGGGCCTAAGGTTGCCAAAGGTATGAGTTCTTAAGAGTCTCCACTAGAAGCCAGAGAAACAGTACGGGTATAGGGCATTTGCCTTGCCTGTGGCCAACCCATGATCAATCTCAGCACTAAGCACTATACAGGTTCCCAGGAGCACCACTGGGAGTGATCCCCTGAGCACAGAGCCAGGAGTAAGCTGTAAACACTACCAAGTGTGGCCCCAAAACAGAACAGAAAAATAAAATAGAGAACCAGAGAAATAGTACATCAGGTAAGGCACTTGCTTTGCCTACAGCCGACCTTGGTTCAATCCCTGCACCCCACACGGTTCCCTGAGCCCACCAGGAGTGATTCCTCAGCACACAGTCAGGAGTAAACCCTGAGCACCATCACGTGTGGCTCCAAATATAAACAAACAGAATTAAATTAAAGTGCATTCCCACTAGTAAACAGTCTGCGAGGGGCTCTAGTTGAACCATTTCGTTTGTGTTAACTCTGCACGATTCTCACAACCTTACAAAGTCAGTATTTTTAACCTCCATTTTGCAGATAAAGGCACAGATCCATACAGCATTAAAGGTCTCTCTCCAGGTGCTCTACTGGTAAGTGACAGAGGCTGGAAGGCAAATATCAGGTCTGTGTTCATGTCTGTCTCTCCTTCCTCCCCTCGCTTCTGCCTGCTTCTCACTGGAAGAAAGTGCACTACTCCCGTGTCTTGCTGGGTGGAAGAAATGCAAATTCCCCGAACAGGCGAGCTCAGTACTCAGAAGGGCCATTTACACTCTGTTCAATACGACTGATGAAGCAGAAACTAATTAATTCCTGGAACGAGAGCATCCCTATCAGGTTCTTTCCCAAATAGTAATGAATCATTATCAGCCCAAACCTTAACATCTGCTTACTCAATCAATCCGCTGCTGGTCAAATGCTATTAATGTCATCTACTGGCTGCCCCAGTGCAAGACATTGGGGTCCTTCATCAAGGTCCTTCGTCCCGCAGTCTCATTAGCCTGTGGCACTATAGGCTCTCAGGTCTGTAAGAAGATGGGGATTTTTTCTGAAGTGTGGGGTGTTGGGTCACACCCAGCAGTGCTCAGGGTTATCCTGACTCTGCCCTCAGGAATCACTTTTGGCAGTGCTCGGGGATCATATGGGATGCCAGGAATTGAACCTGGATCAGCCTTGTGCAAGGCAAGTTCCCTCCCTGCTGTACTATCCCTCCAGACCAAAGACAAGGATTTTACTATGGGCACCAAGGTGCAGCTGACTGGGACCATAGTTAGGAATGTTGTGAATGGACGACCTTTTTGGAGTTCACATAATCATAAAATTCAGAACTAATCTCACCTCTAAGAGAGTGACGCTGTGTCCCTCACAAGGTGCACAGAACACCATTTTGCATTTCTGATGCTTCAACTGGGCCCTAGTAATTAATCAATGTTATTCTAAGTTCAGCCAGTCTGAATGAATGTGTCCAAAGGAAAAGGATAAAGTAAACAGAATAGGAAGAGAGCAAGAAAAGAATGAAGAAAAGGTTAAGCAGAAATCAGATTTCTCCATTCTCTTGAGTCCTAAATTTAACTTGAAACTTCCTGATGGCCCTTTTAGGGTCAGGAGTGAACCACAATCAGTTATGTATTCACAACATTAATAGGAGATGGTTTCATAGACAAATGATAGGGAGATAGGCAGGTAGATGTGTAGACAGACACACATCTAGACAAACAGTTTAGTAAGCCAACATTTTATGAAAGCCTATTTTTTCCTAAAACTATTTGTTCTGAGTGAACCAAACTCTAATTTCCCATAATTTCTATATATCAGTTCAACTCAACAGACATTTAAGAAATCCCTATGAGGGGCCAGAGTGAAAGTCCAGCTGGGACAGCATTTGTCTTGCATGTGGCACACCTGGACTAGAACCTCAGCACCCCCACAGGGACCCTCCAAGCCCCACCAGAAATGATCCCTTAGTGCGAAGCCAGGAGTAAGCCCTGAATACCACTAAGTGTGGCCCCAAACCAAAAACAGGCAAATAAAAAAGAATAGGATGGTTTTCCAGACAAAACAGAACTTAGACCTGTAGGGCTGATCTTCCTACACATAGTGAGAAGGACCAAGAGACATTGATGTGGTGGGGACTGATGTTCTGATATGGGAGTTCTCACACACTGTACCCCCTGAAACAGTAACATCCACAGCCATGGAAATTACAATGCCAGGTTTAGTACAATGGGCAGAGCACTTGCCTTACATGCAGTCCACCTAAGTTCAATCCCCAGTAGCCCATTTGGTCCCCAAGCCCTGCTAAGAGCCATCCCTGAGTGCAGAGGTAGGAGTAAACCCTAAGCACAGCCAGGTAGAGACCAAAATCAAATCCCCAAAATCACAATGCCTATAAATAGAACACAATTTTGAGATTTCCTTGAACATGGTTTTTGGGTTGGTTTCCCCATGCTCCACACTCTTACTTTAATATTCAGTATTGATACTCCTGCCTTCAGCTTTAGGTATGTTTTTTCACTTACTGGCTCAGATCTTTCATAGACTGCTGGGTTTGATGCCAAATTCATACTGACCATTGTAAATCTCCTGCATCACTCCCACACTCTTACTGAGTTTGGACCTCACACACAGAAAACAAAGACGGTGTCTCAAAATAAACAGAGCCTGGGCACTGGGCCTTTGCATCCCAGCTTGACACTTTCTCATTACCGCGACTTATAAAGAATTTAAGAGCTCTAAGTCTTTTCTACAGGAAGGAAGGAAGGAAGGAAGGAAGGAAGGAAGGAAGGAAGGAAGGAAGGAAGGAAGGAAGGAAGGAAGGAAGGAAGGAAGGAAGGAAGGAAGGAAGGAAGGAAGGAAGGAAGGAAGGAAGGAAGGGAGGGAGGAAGGAAGGAAGGAGGGAGGGAAGGAGGGAGGGAGAGAAGGAGAGGAAGGAGGGAAGGAGGGAGGAGGGAGGAGGAAGGAAGGAAGGAAGGAAGGAAGGAAGGAAGGAAGGAAGGAAGGAAGGAAGGAAGGAAGGAAGGAAGGAAGGAAGGGAAGGAAGGAAGGAAGGAAGGAAGGAAGGAAGGAAGGAAGGAAGGAAGGAAGGAAGGAAGGAAGGAAGGAAGGAAGGAAGGAAGGAAGGAAGGAAGGAAGGAAGGAGAGTGATTGTCTTTAAAATATGACTCTAGAAAGGAACAAGAGGAGACTTTCTGAAATCAGTTAAACGAAGGCTGGAGGAGTCTCAGGGTGATGGAAACAGTCTATGTGGGTGTAAGTTACACAACTGCATACATTTGTGGAAACTCTTCAAAGCACACACTAATGATCTCTGCTTCACTCCGCATACATTAGGGCTCTAGAATAAAAAAGCTTCTGCCTTTTCTATTCTGACAGTGCCTCGTCACTGTCTCCTGGCTCACAGTGTCCGTCTTGGCAGAGTCCTCACTGAGCCCCCACAGGCAGTGCAAGGGGTACTTCAGGGTGCCTACTTTGAGTCAACGCCCTGTCCCTAGAAACTAGGTGTGGAATCTGTGTCCCTGAACATAGCTCTGGGGTAACATATTTCCCCCAAAGTCTGGGTCCGTGGCCCCTCACATTCAAACGGTTGTGGGAAAGCCAAGAGTGAGGGTATGAAGAGCATCTGGACGGGGAGCCAGCACAGCTGACCTTCACCAGATAAACTAGGCGGGAAAATCAAGTCATCCCATGCAGACCCCCAGAAGCTCTAAGCCCCTGGGAAAATTCACAGCAGAAAGCTTCCAACAAAGCAGGGAGATGGTACCCAGTGGGGAGTACAGTATTCCCCAAGGCAAGGAGGCAGTACCCAGGGGGAGGACTGAACAGTATTCCCCAAGGCAAGGAGGCAGTACCCAGGGGGGAGGATTGAGCAGTACTCCCCTAAGGCAACAATGTCAGGAACCCCCAAGGAGGGGTCCTGAGGACACAGAGTACAGAGCTGGGGTGCAGAGAAAAGTCACCAGAACTGGATATTGTTTGACTAAGGACAAACAGGCAGAACTCTGCGCTCTACTAGCACAGATGCCCAGAGCTGAATGAGGCAGTCACAAGAGAAGAGGGTCCAGGCTCAGAGAAGACCAGCTCCTGGACCTCAACTCACTGCAGAGTGAAGGTCTCTTTTCATGCTGCCCTTATTGTGCAGACCCCCCAACCCCACCACCCCCAGTACCCAGGCACCTTCCTGGAGTAAAGGAGGGAGGGAGAAAACTCTTCATCGAAGAGTAATTCTGCACTCCCAAAGGGACTGCTCAGTCCTGCTCTGCTAGGAAGGCAAATGTGAGACGTGGGCACCTTTTCTCCAAAAATGAGGCTAAAGAGGCTGCCGAGATTATCCTATGGCCATGTCAGGTTTCCCGAACCCCAGACTCCTGGGGGTTGCCAGAACAAACTACAGGGGTGATGTGTTGGGCATGCAAAAGTAAAGTGAGGGATATTTGCAGGCTCGACTGCACAAGTTTCACTGCATTTCGATATCAGAAAGGCAAAATTCTGTCCCCAGGTGCAACAGCAAAGCTTGGGTGGAACCCTTAGCAAGAACTGTCCTTTGTCAAAATCACTTCGCCTCCCTTGCAGATGTACACTGTCCTTCACAGCACCTCCCAGAGGCTGGCCATGTCTCTACCATCTTCCCTCATCAGCTCTCCAGCCCTGGCCAGGTCTGGGTCTTGAAGGAGGTCTCAAGTGGCTTCTTTACCTGTTAATGGGATAATGACTCTGTGGACAGAGCTCTGGCTCAGGGGCAGTTGCGGAATCCCTCCTCAATAGCACCTCAGACCCGGCTCTAAACTGTCTCCATGGCCTAAAGGGAAAGATTTAGGCCTAACATTATTTTTGTTATTATTTCATTTTAATTATTTCTTCCACCTAACATTATTTTTTTTCAGTTTTGGATCCATATCCAGTGATGCTCAGGGGTTACTCCTGGCTTTGTACTCAGGGATCATCCTGGTGGTACTCAGGGGACCATATGGGATGCTGGGGATCGAACCTGGCTCAGCCATATACAAAGCAAGTGCCCAACCCGCTGTACTATCTATCCAGGCTGTTGATATGCCTGACAACACCCTCATCGAGCTGCGCTCTGTCTCGACCCTCAGCCCTGCTGTCACTGATGACCAGCCTGCCTGCTCAAGGCCAAAAGGTACCTCTGCACCTTTGCTGGTCACACTCCTGAGAAATGAATGGAAAATCCCATCACACCCACACTCCTTGGACTCCCACTCCCACAGACAAATCCTTTTGCTATTTAAGTATGTAGATCTGTAACACAAAGCATGTACTTTTTTTTTTGGCCTTTTGGGTCACACCCAGCAATGCTCAGGGGTTACTCCTGGCTCTGCACTCAGGAATTACTCCTGGCGGTTCTCAGGGGACCATATAGGATGCCAGGGATTGAACCCAGGTCAGCTACATACAAGGCAAATGTCCTACCCACTGTGCTATCGCTCCAGCCCTTAAATAATTTTAAATCTCCTAGTACCCCATGACTCACAGACATGGGGCAGAGCTGCTACTGGCTCTTCCTGTGCCCAGCCGCTCACGAGGGATGGCATCATCATCCCGGGAGGGATGGCAGGTTCTAGCCCTGGTCCGCCACCCCAGCAGAGCCTCACAACAAGCCAGACGACCCCCCCACTCCATGAGGGCCTCCATTTTCCACATCCAGACTTCCCCCTCATCAGAACTCCACCCAGCAGACCAGCCTATCACAACCCAGCTCATCGAGATCACGTTGTTCATCAATAAATGCTGGATTTTGAGATGACTACAAGAGTATGCTACCCGCACGGCAGAGCCTGGCAAGCTACCCGTGTCGTATTTGATATGCCAAATACCAGTAACAGTTATAGACTTCATTCCCATGACCTGATGGAATGGTTTGAGGCTCTTTATGTTCCTGGAGCAAGCAGGTGCCCGTTGGGCTCTACTTTTCTTGAGACAGGTCATATGGAGTTGTTACTGGTGCCCGCTCGAGCAAATCGATGATGAACGGGAAGACAGTGACAGTGATACCCCCATGATAAGAATCACAAGCAAAGCTTCTTGTGCTTTATTTCCATATATCTGTCATTGTGTTTTCTTTGACTTAATATAATATTTGAAATGTAGTTTTAGCTCCTAATGAATACCAAGCAGCACTAATGAGACTCCTAGACAACACAGTCTGAACTAGCCACATTTCAAACCTCAATAACCACCTGAGCAAGCAGTGAGTCAGCAAGCAGTGAGTCATCATGCAGCGGTGGACTTCATAAAGGCTGGACTCAGGTGGGGACCGAGTTTGGGCTACAGTGCTGGGTGGAGGGAAACACTCTCACAGAAGTTTCTAGAAGTGTAACTTCAGTGTTGGTCTACACACAATGCAGGTGTGTTCAGTCCTCACCCCACTGTTACTACATGATGACATTATGATGCAAAGGGAAAAGCTCATCCACCTTTAAGATCTTAAAGCCTGTGATGTGGCCCAGGGTCACAGTAGAAGGGATAAGGCACTTGTCTTGCTTGTAATTAGCCCAGTTTGATCCCCAGTATCTCGTATGGTCCCCTGAGCCACGCCAGGAGTGATTCCTGACTGCAGAGTCAGGAGGAAGCCCTGAGTACTGCTAGGTTTGGCCCTAAAACAAAGCAAAAAAATTTAAAAATAAGCCTTGTGATGTGAAGTGCTTAGCTCCATGCTAAGCATGTAGTCTGGATTCATACACTTTACTATGATCTTAGATCATGTCAAAAATAGGCACAGACTCACTGTCAGTTCCCTCCAAAAGAATTGTTTGAATAAATGGGCTTTTATTGACTCCTTCAGTTGATTTCCTAAGTTCCATCAATCTATGCCCACACCAGGGCCGGGCACCAAACCCAAAAGAGCACTCAGTGAGCATGTCTCCACCCACACAAGATGAGAGCTGGGCACGAGCCATAGCAAGGGCTCAACCAGAATATTCTGACATTCCACAGAGAAGCAGAAAGGAGGGGTGGAAGTTGACCCCCTTCCACAAAGCACAGAGCCTCTGGCAAAGGAGGAACTTAGGAAGAAGCTAAAGCAAGGGGCATGAAAGTCCACCCCCAGCCCCTAATTATAACTGGGTGGAGGGAAGCTGAGACCTAGTGATGGGGAAAAAAAATACAGTTCCAGAAAGGTGCCTTGTTGCAGGACTCCTAAGCCTCTGCATCTGCCCTGGATTGCCTCCCTGAAGATCACTTTATAGATAGGGGGTAGTTTAAATGTGACAGTTTATCTGACCTTGTATTCTGTACTGGCTGGTATAAATATTTTCTCATGCTACCACAATCATCGTGGGACTAGCTAGATCTTACCAGCATATTTGCCTGGCCACGTTGGATCTCTAAGTAATTAGACCAGAGAGAAATGCTGTTTGCCTCCAAGCAAGCATGGCTCCCTGATAACTCAAACACAACTAAAATACAAAACTACCATGAAGTAGATGAGACTCTTGTGAAGGCTTGGAGAAATATTTAACTGGCATTAGTATAGTCTTTGGTAGAGAGGCTTGCCATCTCAAAAACCCCCTTCTCTACCCTATAAAAGGCATTTCCAGGCAGATCTTGGCTCAAAACATTAGCATATAAAAGGGCCTAGGTGAGGTGCTGGGAGAAATTACCTGAGGGTATTTGACCCTCCCTGCTTCCCATAATAGTGGGAGATCTAAGTTGCAGGGGTATAAAACTAGGCTGCTTCCTCTCTTGCTCTCTCTTTTGGGCTCTCTTTTTGGGGCTCGCACTCTTCTTGGGAGTCTTGTCTTTGTCTCCTCTCTACAGAGCCTTAACATGTGGTAGCCACCAACTTGGCCTACACGTAGCTAGGGTTCTAGCCAGGAATTCTAAGCACAGGGGTTTTTTCTATTGCTGACTTGTATGCCTGAACCTGTGATAAGTAAAGCCTTTTAAAACTGCATCGAATTCCTGAGTCTTCATCCATTCCCCGCCGGCCGGAGGCAAAAGGGAACTCGCTTCCCGGACTGTTGGGGACCCCAGCGGCGTCCACGACAGCGCCCAAATGTCCTACTCAGAGGCCAGGCCCAGTCCTGAAATAGACTCCCTCACCACCCCAACCCTGCATGTCTTTTAGGAAGCAGAAAAAGCAAGGTTCTGGGCCTGAAGCAATAGTCCAGTGGGGAGGGTCCTTGCTTTGGATACAGCCAACCCAGGTTCGATCTCCAGCACCCCAAATGGTCCCCAAGCTCACCAGGAGTAATTCCTGAGTACAGAGTGCCAGGAGTAACCCATGAGCATAACCAGGTGTGGCAAGAAAGAAAAGGGGCAGGGCAGGGCAGGGCAGGGAAGGACAGGGCAGCGAAGGGAAGGGAAGGGAGAAAAAGCAAGCAAGCAAGCAAGCAAGCAGCGAGCAAGGAGTGAGAGAGAGAGAGAGAGAGAAGAGCAAAGTGCTACTATAGAGGCATCTGGGGGGAGGAGGGAGGGAATCAGGGGACATTGGTGCTAGGAAATGTCCACTGGTGGAGGGATGGGTGCTGGAACAATATATGACTGAAACCCAATCATGAACAGCTTTGTAACAATCATGAACAGCTTTGTAACTGTATATTTCACAGATCACTGCCAGCAAAGTGTGGGGGTTCTCTGGGCTCTTCCGAGGGTCCATCGGGATGGTGGACTCAGGTCGGAAGTTGATCTCATGGTCCATGGAGAGACTCACAGACATGGGGCAGAGCTGCTACTGGCTCTCCCTGTGCCCAGCCGCTCACGAGGTGCCCAGGAGGGATGGCAGGTTCTAGCCCTGGCCCGCCACCCCAGCAGAGCCTTGCAACAAGCCAGACAACCCCCACTCCATGAGGGCCTCCATTTTCCACATCCGGACTTCTCTCTCATCAGAACTCCACCCAGCAGACCAGCCTATCACAGCCCGGCTCATTGAGTTCCACCCTGCAGCAGTCTTTTTTTAAATCCAGTCTTTTTTAAATCCAGCTCAGGTATGCCGGTCCAGAGACTCACAGACATGGGGCAGAGCTGCTACTGGCTCTCCCTGTGCCCAGCCCACTCACGAGGCACCCAGGAGGGATGGCGGGTTCTAGCCCTGGCCCACCACCCCAGCAGAGCCTTGCAACAAGCCAGACGACCCCCACTCCATGAGGGCCTCCATTTTCCACATCCGACTTCTCTCTCATCAGAACTCCACCCAGCAGACCAGCAGCTGCCCGGTTCATCAATAAATGCTGGACTTAGAGATAACTACAAGAGTATGCTACCCGCATGGCAGAAGCCTGGCAAGCTACCTGTGTCGTATTTGATATGCCAAATACCAGTAACAATTATAGACCTCATTCCGGAATGGATTGAGGCTCTTTATGTTCCTGGAGCAAGCAGATGCCCTTTGGGATCTACTAGCATGAGACAGGACATGTGGAGATGTTACTGGGGCCCGCTCGAGCAAATCGATGATGAAGGGGAAAACAGTGATATTTCACAGTGGTATAACAAAATTTAAAAGAGAGAGAGACAGAGAGAGAGCAAAGCTCTGACTTGACTTGACACAAAGGAATCTTGAGATGTCTGAAAGTTTTCATCTTGACTCTGTCTCCCACTTCCCATGTGGTGTTAAAAAAAAAAAAAAAAACCTTCCTGGAGTTAAGCAATGAGTACGTCAGGGAAGGAGCTTACCTTGCATGTGGGCTACCAGATTCAATCCCCAGCACCAGATATGGTCCCCCCTAGCCCTCTAGGAATGCTTCCTGGGTGTAGAGTTAGGAGTACCCACTGAGTTTTCCAGATATGGCCCAAAAAATACACACAAACAAGCAAACACCTTCCTTCTGGAGTCCTAACAGGAAGACTCTAAGCAAAAGGAGATGCTGTGGAGCCAGAGTTGGGGGTGGGGCGGGCAGGGATTGAACCAGGGACTCAAGCACATAGGCCTGTGCTCTACCACCAGGCCACATCCCCAGCAACTCCCAAATTTCTTCCAAGGTTTCATAAAATCACACTGACCTTCCAGCCAAGATCCATTTTTCAGATGGGAAAACTAAGGCCTAGAAAATGAAAGTGGGAGATCACCCAGCAAATGTGTGTAACATCCTCCCTGGGCGCTTTGTCCTCTGTGCCAGGAAGCATATCCCCAGGAACCACATCACTTCCTCCCCGCCTGCTTCAGGCCTGCTGACCTGCCCGCTATGGACACACACTGCTTTGGAAGGTAGAAATCAAGGCAGAGGCATGTGGAGGACAGGGTGGCAGAGAGCTGACTTGGAAAAGCCAGACTCTGACCCTGGGGGGTGGGGAACCAGAGTTCAAGGGCCAGGTTGGAGTGGGAGCTGGGAACACGTCAAAAGGCCTAGAGAAAAATGCAAATGAAATGCACCCAAGGAGAAAAAAAAATGCAGACCTGAAGTTTGTTCTACCAAGCACACACACACACACACACACACACACACACACACACACGCATTTGGTCTCAGTCTCAGTCTCGCATCCCACATCATCCAATTCCCTTACCGGTGTTCTAAACCTAGATGATCAGATAATAAGAGGTTGAGTGGTATGCATAACATCAAGTTGATTAAATTTGTTTACTGATAATTCTTTCAGGTTCCCATGAATATCGTGTCGTTTCCCTTGCTGTATTTCAAACAGATTTGGGCTAATGCATTATTGACAGCCCCCTTGCAGACCATCTCGACAATGTCATTCAGGATAATTATTTCACAACAGATTTCCAGAGCCCCTGTTCCTGTTGGGATTCACTTGGGCATAAATTACAGAGCCGAATATTTAATCAGTGTCCCCATTAGAACCCGTGGCTTATTTTTAGGAATTGAGGAGGGAGTATGGTTCGGGGAGAGAGTATTTGTATTATTACGGCATGAATACATTTCTTCTGTGCTGGGTGGGTTTTTTTTTTTCCCAAAGCTCAACCATGCTGAAAAGCAGCCTGAAGCATCCTTGCCTTTTTTTTAGAAATAAACACAAGCATTAATCTTTTGACTGCATTAAATTAAATATTAATGCTAACGGATCACATAATGCGGAGTTAAGAAAACGATTAACATTTCCACCACATTCTCTCTTAGTGACTTTTTCATGACACAAATTAGTCCAGCTCTTAACTACTAGCACCTAGCGCTGGCACCTGGCACAGGAAGGACCAGGTGGCAGTCACTGAGCACTGGTTGGGGGTTTTCCAAGCCACCCTGGATGGCCGAGTCTCTGCTCAGGTAGCTCCGTGGGTCGGGTGTGATGTAGCCATTCCCCCTAGGTGCAGTCTCTGCACCAATCAGCAGTAGCTACATGCTGCATCTTCAGTGCTGACATTTCCGCTATTTGTGTTGCTAGAGCAGCAGAATCAATCCACAGTGAGGCCATGGGCCCCTCACAGACAGGCCGGGCATGCCTTTGCTGTCTCTCCCGTTCTATACATCTTGGCCACCATCACCCCCAGCCAGCAATCAGCAATAGTAGCTGGTCCACCAAGGACCCTTCTTTCCAGCAACCCTTCCCAAGGCCATGCTTGCCTGATTTCTGTGTTTTGTCTTGCCCCCCACTCCCACCCCCAGCAAGACTCACGCATCTGGTAACAGCTGGCCTGGCAGGGTGGGCCTGATAGTTTGAATTTCATGGGTGTTTGGGAAGCACCAAGTTGACATTCAATGGTGCTGGGGTTGGGTGGGAGCCTGTGGTCCCAGGAACTGAACTCACGGTTGCCATTGCCAAGGCCTGCACCCCAGTGTACCTAGGGGCATGTCTGCAAGTAATACCTCCTTAAAACTGCTTTTCACTAAAGATACTCCATTCCCCAAGGGCACCAGCCCAAGGCCCCTCCAGCCCTTCCCACCTTCTCCTCTCCCTACTTGGTTCCACTCCCTACCCTCCCCTAGTGCTTCTCCCTGTACCCAGGGCACACCTTAGTTATCTAGTTCAGTCAATCCCTGTACCCTGGACACCCCACCTACCCCCTTCCCCAGGTGGGCCCAGCTGGTGCAGGGACGTCACTGCCTCAGACTGAGCCTCACTGCCACCATGACCCACAGGGGAAAAGTGCAGCCACACTCATGAGTCTGGGCCCCTGCCCCCACACCCCAACCCTACAACACCTTTCTTTTTTTTTTTTTTGGGTCATACCCAGGGACTTCAGGGCTTACTCCTGGCTCTTCACTCAGGAATTACTCCTGACAATGCTCTGGGGACCATATGGGATGCCGGGGTCAGCCACGGCAAGCAAATGCCCTACTTGCTCCAGCCCCTACCACACCTCTCACGGTGTCTGTGTCAAAGAGAATGAAAAGCCCAGTAACATGGATGTGTTCCCTGGGCTTTCCCATAGGACTCCATAAGGTACACGCAGCCCAGCACCCCAGTGAGGGTGGGGGGGTCTTGGCCACCTCCCTCTGCCAGAAGGAAAAGGCCAGGAGCCAGAGAGAAGTTATAGCATATAAGGCACTTGCCTTGTATGCAATTGACCGCAGTTCGATCCCCAGCACCCCATATGGTCCCCCAAAGCCCAGCAAAGAGTAATCCCTGAGCACATAACCAGTAATAAATCCTAAGCACTGCCAGATATGGCTCGAAAACAAAAACAAAGGCACATCAAAGCAAAATACACTTGGGCCAGAGAGGGACAGTAAAAAGTTAAAGTGCTTGCCTTGAACATAGCTTACCAGGTTTGGACCCCAGCACCTCATATGATTCCTCCCTCTCCTCAGCCCCACCAGAAGTGAACACATAGTGCAGAGCCAAGAGTAAGCCTTGAGAGCATTGCTGAGCATGGCCCCCAAAACAAAGCAACAACAACTAAAAAAAAAAACTCAAATGGTCGGAGTGCGGTATATGGGGCAGACTCAGTGACAAAATGCACCTGCCTTGCAAACACGTGGTCAAGAGTACAATCCCCAGTGCTGGCCACATGTGCTGAGCTGGGGTCCACCCAGAAACTGCTATTTGGAGCCTCTAACAGAACTGAGTGTGTGTGTGATCTCAGGCATAGTCAGGCAGGTGCCAGCCCAGCAGTGTGACTCAAAAAGCGCCGTGACTTTAGCTGAGTGATCATTGCCACCGATGTGCCCCCGAGCACTGTGTGAGCAGCACAGCAACAGCCTGTGAGCAGATGGCCTAGCCCCACAGCTAAGGGAGCAACACCCCACGGCCAGCGCTAGCACCACCACAGCTGTGCCCACACTACCTTAGGAGCACAGCCAAGTGTGTGCATGGCCCCATCATCACAACGGAAAGAGAAAGAGGAGTGGAGGTCTGACTGGAACCCCCCACAGGATGTGCCTTCATGGCAGAGCATGAGATCACCATCCCAGCACCACTGAGCCCAGGCCAAGGGCAATCCCAGTGGCACTGCCCCTTAGAAATGCCAACCAGAACGCCCCTGCACATGACAACGGCACAGCCCCCAACAGCAGCACTATCCTTGGTGTGTGCAAGCCCAGTCTTCCCACCATCTGCACCTAAAGACAGCAAAGAGAAGGGACAGGGTGGGAGTGGGGGGGAGTGGGGCGGTGTTATTCCAGCCCCTCTGCTCCAGAGCTGGACTCTGCTCTGGGCCTGAACTGGTTGGCCAGCTGCTTGCAAAGGCAGGGTTGAGGACAGCTGTCACTCAGGCAACACCTGAGGGTATAATGGTAAAAAAAAAAAAAATCCAGCTTCCTTCTCTTGACCCAGAGGTACCTACGCAGAGTCAAAAGGTCTTGTTTCCCACCCAAAAATTAACTTCATATACACATTTTTGTATACTTTGGTTTTGTTTTTGCTTTTCTATTTTAGATTTGGGAGCTGTATCTGGTTATACTCAGGGCTTACTCATGGCAGGACACAGGGGGACTATATGGGGTGTGAGGGATCAAACCTGGGTTGGTCACATGCCAGGCAAGTGCCTTTCCTGTTGTACTATCACCCAGTACTGGTTGGTTTGATTGTTTTAAAATTTTATGTATCTTGGGGCC
>JAJIBD010028227.1:0-11968 GCA_021461705.1 Cryptotis parvus
CAATTCAGTGGACTTTGTAAATTTGGTATATCTATCCAAAGAAATATTTTGTCTAAAATAAAAATCATATATTGCTCTCTCCAAATAGTTTTATTTCATATTCTAATGACTGCTAGTTTTATTTCATATTTATTTCATATAATGACTGCAAGAATCTATTATGCTACTTTAAGATTGATTACTCTCCATTATTTAATCAAATGTTGCAATTACTTCATGAATTGGATTTCACTTATCCTCAGATTATAAGTAAGAAAACAGACTAGGGGGCTGGAGGTAATATAGTGTATAAGTCTCTTACTTTGTATGTGATCAAGATAGGTTCAAACCCATATTTCTGAACACCACCAACAGTGATCTCTAGTGCAGATCCAGGAATAAGTCTTGAGCACAACTGTGTGTGGTCCAACAATACTAAATCCAGAAAACAAAAAATCAGAGTTAGAATCAACACTGGTGGTGAGAAGGAAATTGGAATTGGTGCTGGAACATTGTACACCTAACACTCAGCTAAGAGTAACTTTGTAAAATCATGGTGCCATGATATCTAATAAAACAAATGTTTAAAAAAGAAATTTAAAGGGACAGAGCAATAGTAAAACAGGGTGTTTGTCTTGCATGCAGCCAACCCAGATTCAATCCCTGGCACCCATATGGTCTCCCAAGCTCTATCAGGAGTGATACCTGAATACACAGCCAGGGAGTAATCCCTAAGTACCTCCATATATGGCTCCCTTTTTAAAAAAAAGTTAAAGGAAATTATAAACAAGACTTGCGGAATTCGTGTTAAATATGATAGTCAAAAGAACCATCAGGGCCTGGAGAGATGGCTTGAAAGTTGGGGCACCTGCTTTGCCGCAGGAGGCCTGGATTGGATCGAAGGCAACACAGGGGCCTCCAAACACTACCCAAAATAACCGCTGAACACAGAGCCTTATACACATAGTGTAATACATGATCACTTCCAGGTATGGTCCAAATCAACCTCCACCAAAATGAACCATTAAAGTACATAAATCAGGTATGAACCTAGATCTGTTTATTAGCTAATTACTTATAAGCTATCTGATAAGTCCATAATGACAAAAACAATGAATGCCTTTTCCTTTTCTATCTCCCCCATCCAGTCAACTTGGAAATTTTCTCTCATGTACATAATTGTTTCCCACTGAAAGTTCACTTGTTCTTCTAAATGGCTTTATGTCTTTATTGAAATAGTCTCTAATATGTAAGGGTATGATAGCCTGATGTCCGGGTTATCTCTAGCATAACTAATTCTATTCATTATACTCTGGTAATCATCAAATCAATTTGCTCACAGAACAGCACTGAACTTTTTCTTCTGCTTAAAAAATCTTCCAACAGGGACAAATGCAGAATGGTATCTCTCTAATGTGGAATAAGAAAATTGTAAAGGGAAAAACAAATGGTCAATGAAAACAGAATTGTAGAGCTGGTCTATAGAACTGAGTATACCCGTGTGTGCATGGGGAGGGGAGATTAGTGGATGTGGGGAAGAGTAAGAGCCCTTCGGACATCAGTGAATGGAAAAAGGGACTCTGGAGGTAGGTGAAGTACTGGAAATAGTGTGCATAAAACTAGCATTAATAGGATGACAATCCTCAATAAAAATGGGGAAGTAAAGTGCTCCAGTAGCCTACAATTCAGTCCATTTAATGCTCTCTAACTTTAGGTAAAAGTCTGATATATGGCTAGATAACTACTCAAATATATTTTGTGACTCAGTTTAGCAATGATATTCATGTTTCTGTCATAGTTAGATACCTATCTAACTATATTTTTAACCTTGTCTATTGATGACACTCATGTTATTGGTCATCTTACAATTTCCTTTAGAATCCCTGCTTCCAGCCTCTATCATGAGCAACTGATTTAATGCTGCTGCTCACATATCTTCACTAAAGCTATTTATTGGCTTCAACTCTTCAACTCCCTTAGGATAAAGTCTGAATTGGCTAAGTTAATAATTAAGACTTCTCATGATCAGTCTTATACTTATATTCCAAACCTCATCTTCCACTAAAAACGTCATGGCTATTCTATTAACTCAAACTCAAACACACATAAAAATAGCAGACTTCTATTTTTATTCATTTGGGGGCAGTGGAGGGTCTTTTCTAGTACAACCCTTGGGCTTCAGAAACCTTCCCAGAGACGATTGGCCCGGTAGTTTGCTCAATAGAGTGTTGAGTGCCCAGACATGGTAATCAGGGAGCCACCACAGCCATAGCCAATGGGGCTTTGGGTGGTCATTTGGTGCCAGCAACTAAATTTAGAGCTTTGACCACACTAGGCACATGCTCTAGCTCTTTGAACTATCTCCCCAACTCTGTATGTTCTCTTTTCTTCTGGAGAATATTTATCCCATTTTTTCTAACTCACGCAAAGCCCTTGCATCCTGAATTATAACTTTCACTATGGTTTTCTTATTTAGAAATAAATGCAGCAAGAGTGACCTTTCTTCTCCTGAACTCACAGTACTTATCTTTACTTAATATTAAATACATAATGCCTTTCCAGATAATCTGCAAAATAACTTCCAGTTTATTCTGTACATAAAGCACAGAAGGAGCCAGTGTCTCTAATTAAAGATATAATAATAACCATTATCTAAAAACATATAACCTTTTTATAATTTTGGTTTTTTGGATCACACCTGGCTGTGCTCAGGGATCACCCTAGAGGGGTTCGGGGATCATATATGGTCCTGGGGACATTAAACCAAGAATTACAACATACAAAGCAAAGTGCCTTACCCACTGTACTAGCTGGCCCCACAATGTGTGATTTTGTTGAACATCTGTCCTGTATCTATAAACTTAAATCTTCAATATTACTTTCTGCATATCCAATTGCCTTTTATAACAAAGGAACCAAGTCATATATAAAAGAAATATAAATCTCAAAATATAAAGCATTTCTAATATATAATGAAACAGAATGTCACAAAAGTAGAAATCATACTCATAATAACAATTATAACTTATCCACTACAAGGTCAGTGGTGGGACTAAGGATCTTTGGGATTCTCTAGAGAAGGACTGAAAAGAGTTTATTTCTAATATAAGATCCAATGACTCTTGTGATGCTAAAGCTTAATTTAATCACTAAGACATCACAGAATCCATAAAATCTAATTAGGAAAAATTGACTCTTATCACGAACAATATGACACAATTTCTCCAGACAGCTGAAGGATAGTGCACTATGCCAACTATAGCATCTCTTATAAAATTTTCTAAATCACAATTTATCCAAAGGTGTAAATGAAGATTGTTTCTCTCTTTACTATGTTATTTCACTTCTTTTCAGAGCATCTGAGTGACTAACTGGACTATAATATTTATAGCTAATATGTCTTATAATTATTTTAATTATTTTTTCAGTAAAAATTATATATTGAGATGATCTGATGATACATCTGGTTTCCTCTCCTAAACTACCTATTTTAATTAAAACTCTTAAAAGTTATTAGCAGATTCAACTCATACCAATCTCTGAAAACAGCCCTTCATTTAGTTTTGAAAAATTTTAAAGACTTTGAAAGTTTTCTAACATCATCATTAGGAGAAAACTATGATACTGATGAACTCAACTCTGCATTCGGCCAGCACACTCAATTTTTGCCCTGGCATCTCCTTCCCAGACAAGAGTAGTACCTCTTCCTGCCCACCAAAAAACCCACAAACTACTATTATTATACTTCTACCATCATATTCCCCATCCATCTCTCATTGTAAAATACTGGCTTCAAAAAAACTAGAAATTCATACAAAATAAATTTTTGCTGCAAGTTGACATATTCTTAGAAAACTGTAATTTTAAATAAAACAGCCCATAGTGAATACAGTTATTATTTCATTATGTTAATTGAAATAAATACAAATTACGTTCCAATGGCACATTTATAATCACAAAAATACCAACCAGCAAATTTTCTAAGACCTCAAGTACATCTATAAAAAACAATCATGGGTATCTACTTATTTTCCAGTGCACTTATTCCAGTTCAGGAGCGTAAATGAACACGATATATGCCATCAGCCCATAGTAAAGGAGAACACAGTACTGGACAGGGAGTTCTTCCATCACAGGCACATCACAGAAGCCATTCACTCACTAATATTGGAACACACCAAGTAATCTAAGCTCACCTTTCCGTATGTGAGAATAAATAGAAATACCTGAAGAAAAGCCAGGCAGTTATGGCGGAAACTGCAAACTACCCACAGTCATTCTGAACCATCTTCAAATTCAAATTTTTCTAAACCAAAGCCTAAGCCTAAACCAAAACCTAAACCAAAGTCTACTGTGTGCATATAAAGGAATTCAGTTGTGTATGCAACTGAATTATGGCAAGATTTTGTGTATTTATCAATGCTTTTATTTCTTATGCAGTTGTGAATTAAATTCAGATCTCACGCATGCAAGGCATGTGCTTTTCCACTGAGCTACATTCCCTACTCTGGTTTTTTTTTCTAAACTGATATAAATTCCAAAACAAGTTCGCCAAACCGGTGTGAGTGTTTCTCCGGAGAGAGATTAGAGATCAAGCTTCTTTGAACTGTGCATCCACTTGGCTTCTGAGAGAGCCTTGGTTATCTACATTAATTCTACAGAAAGGAGAAAGTGGATAAGCTTCCTTGACACTTCCTGGCATAGAGTTAGATTAGCACTGCTAATCAAATGCAACTGGTGAGAAGTAATCTCTAAGTGTCCTAGATGCAAAGAAAGACTCTGTGCACAGTCCTGGCTGGGCAATCAACAATTTATTACTAAAAGAGCAACAGCACAAATATTGGTAATCAAATTCTTGCACAAATTTTAGAAGTTGTTTCAGTTCTAATCCATCTGCCATTTTCTTTTGAAAAAGTTCTTATGTCTTCTTTTCAGGTTCAAGAATTTTCCCCCTGAAAATAGCCCCCTCTAATGATCACATCTTGAGCTGCCTTACCTTTCCCAAATTTTCCCAGACAATGCTGATTACCTTATACATCCAGACTCACCTACCCTCCCATGGTCTCTCCATTCTACACTTTAACAAGCTTCATACTTGAACTATTTTTCTTGAACTATGTCACAGTTTGAAAAAAAGGATTCACCAATGACTTAAAAGAAATCGTCTAAGTTGTGTTAAATACATTTTAGCTTTTAAATGTGAAAATATGTAAAGAATTTGTTAAATTTTATTTTTTTCAAAGTCACATCAATGTAGAAAGAAATGAGAATCCAATTTTACTCTCTAGTGTTAGACTCCCCCATAGTGTCCTCTTTTAGGAAACAGTATCATGAGAAGGGTTAACAGCAAAACACAGGCTAATATAAAAATGACTGAACTATATAAGTGAAAATAAAGACAAAAGCATATTGCACAAATTCACTTTTGAGTCTCTCTAAATTAAATTTAGGATGATATAAGCATGCCAGTAGTTTCATAATATGTATAAGTACTAACTGTGGCAGTTCACTGACATGTAAAATAGAAGTAAATCAATTTGTTATGTGTTTTTGCTCAGCTAGAAATACATATGTATATGTATGGGTGTTTAAGAAAGAAAAGTTAGGGGATTAAATAATTTGTCTTGTATCTATTATCTTCCCATTGTTTATGATTTGCTCCAGCGGGCGCCAGTAACATCTCCATACATCCAGTCACGTGCTAGTATAACCCAAGGGCCTCTGCTCTCTCCAGGAACATGAAGAGCCTCAAACCATTTCTTCAGGTCATGGGAATGAGGTCTATTATTGATACTGCTTTTGGCATATTGCATACAACATGGGTAGCTTGCCAGACTCTGCCATGCAGGCGCTTTAGTTTTTTGCACTTACTGATGTACCAGAGAGAACATAGCCACTCCATCTGTGGCTTCTCTCTAGGGTGATTTTAAGATTGGCTTATCTCTTGGGTGGAGCTCTGATGAGCTGTGGAATCTGGACGCTGAAAATGGCTGTCATCATAGTGCAGGGGTTCCTCTGGCTTCTTCCAAAAGCTCTATTGGCCTCCGCCAGGGCCAAGGCCTGAACCCGCCCCCCACCCTGGATGCCTCGTGATCAGCAGCAGGGGAGAGGGGATTAAATGCATAAATTTATATGTGTACATAGTATATAAAAGGGAGGGACAAGCATTACTTAAGTATTCAATTTAAGAATAGTCTACAAAGATGAACTGTCAACTTCAAAGTCAAAATGGTGCCATAAACATAACTCTTTACATATTACTTATTTGGTAGCTCTATTTATAACAAAATAATAAGCAACTAGAGTGATATAGGCACAATCCTAACAATCATCAGCATATACCACATTTCACACTTTTATTATTAAGAATAATAACAAGTGTTAATTAAAAATAGGTATCAGAAGCTTAAAATATATTCCATATGCAAATTTACAAAAACATGAAGTAGACAGCACTTACAGAATGACAGAAATAGGAAGAGGAAAGCAGTGAACTGTGGGTTGGTCTTTTACTGCCCAGGTGACTGGGACAATGAGAGTGACTCCTAAATGGAATGCCTAGAAAACCCTGAGGGTAAAATGTGCTCCTAGGACAGTCTCAGTGAAGTCCAGAGAAGAGAGGGAACAAATATGGGATAATGATAATGATGATGATGATGATGATAATGATGATGATAATTATATAATAATGATGATAATGATAATAATAATAAAATCCTTTTCCAGAAGGCAAAAGTTATCATCTTCATTTTAAGACATCAAAGAAAGGATTTCCTTTAGATGATCAGAATCTTTAGTCACTGTTGTCATTCTTCTTACCCATAATTTATGTCAGAAATATATTCTTAACTCAGTTTTATGAAGAAAGTAATTAGGGGCACAACTATTACTTAAAATGTTAGTTAAGCAAGCATGAAGACTCTGAAAATATACATGTAATTCTAAAGTAAAAACCATTAGCCATAGCCTACTATCTTTGATGTTTTGCCCCTTCCTGTATTTTGAATACAACTCTCTTAGGGGCACAGCTTTCCCTGTTCTGAAAATACATTTCTAGGACCTTGGCCTATATTCAACAAATTCAACTTTATGTCCAACATGATCTATATAGTATGCATCACCGAGCTACAAAGAACTTCCCTTACGTAGGGGCAAATTTTTTAACACTCCTAAAAAAGCAGACTGAAAATTTCTGTACTGAGTGTAGTCACTTCTCACCTACAATCCATGGTTATTCCAGCATCATTTTACTTTCTGTCTCTAATAAGCCACAGATATAAAAATTCCATAGTCTGCTAAACTTCTATTACATACTCATGAGCCACAATTTCTGTGTCATTGACACCACATCTCAGCTGGGTGAAAGAACATATTAAATATCCTCTTACACCTCTTTCAAGTTTTCCCTCTAGTTTTCCCTTTCCTTAGAAAAAGAAACGGTGACCAAGATACAAAGACAATCCACAGAGGGGGAAAGGATATTCACCCAATACCCATCTGACAAGGGGTTAATATCCAGGATATATCAGGCACTGGTAGCACTTCACAAGAAAAAAACAGCCAACCCCATCAAAAAATGGGGAGAAGAAATGAACAGAAGCTTCCAAAAAAGAAGAAATTCGAATAGCCAAAAGGCATATGAAAAAGTGCTCTTCATCTTTAATCATCAGGGAGATGCAAATCAAAACAACAATGAGGTACCATCTCACACCACAGAAACTGGCACACATCCAAAACAGCAAGAACAACCTGTGCTGGCATGGATGTGGGGGAAAAAAGGGACTCTCATCCACTGTTGGTGGGAGTGCCGACTGGTTCAGCCCTTTTGGAAAACAATATGGGCATTCCTCCAAAAACTAGATATTGAGCTCCCATTTGATCCAGCAATAGCACTCCTGGGAATATACCTGAGAGACCGAAAAACACATAGCAGAAACACTATCTGTACTTCTTTATTCATCTCTGCGCTATTCACTATAGCTAGAATCTGGAAACAACCTAAATGCCCGAGAACAGAGGACTGGCTAAAGAAACTGTGGTTCATCTACACTATGGGATAGTATGCAGCTGTCAGAAAAGATGAGATTATGAAATTTACCTGCAAATGGATGGACATGGAGACTATCATGCTGAGTGAAATTAGTCAGATGGAAAAGGACAGATATAGAATGACTGCATACATTAATAGGATATAAATAGATACCAGTGTTTTACTAAATGTGGGAAATGGTAATGGCAGATTAAAACTCACCATTGAATATACACAAAGAGACTTAAGTGATAAACTCTAAATATCTGCAGGGCTAGCCACAATGTGAAAAAGAAGAGGGAGAGAGATACAGACACAGAGAGACAGAGAAAGAGTGGAAATGGGGCTACCTGCTATTGAGGCAGCCTGGGGTGGGCGGAGGTGGTGGGGTACATTGGTGGTGGAAATGGGGCACTGGTGGAGGGATGGGTGCTGGAATACTGTATTACTAAGAACCAATTATGAACATCTTTGTAATTGTATGTCTCATGGTGATATAATAAAAAAAAATTTTTTAAAAAAAAAAAGAAATAGTTTACAATTAGCATTAACTTTTGCCGATGGCTTCCAGGTTTATGTAAAACTCTTCCATGGTCTAGACACCTTGTGGTTAGTATATTTTGAAAGTATATATTTTGAAAGTATATATTTAATAGTCTTGAAGTGCTGCAATGGGAAAACTCTAATTATAGTAAGGTGCAGAATATTTTCATGCATATTGTAAATGCAGTATATTAATAAATAAGGCAAGATTAATCAAAGAGACAATGCTATTGTTCCTTATTATTCAAGTGTTTAATAATAAACAGCATCCTTATTCATTAAAATTCAAATCAATAGAATTATCCACTTATAAGTAAACCCTTAACCATGCAGGTCATAAAAAATCCTGCCAAAATTCTCAAGTTATCCCTCAATTTAAAGCTGCATAGGAATGTAATTTGGCTGAACAGACATGATTTCAAAACAAAGATGGATATTCATTTTCAATAACAAAATGTCAGTATTTGCAGAAAATTAAGGCTTCCAAAATAATAAGCAATACTATACCCTCCATGAATTTTGGGTCAGCTACTAAAAATATTCAAATTCAACAATTCATCACTAAAACTATTTTTTATTTTACTCACTTTCATCTGTTAATAAATAGAAATTGTGTTTTGTTGGATAAATCTAGAAAAAAAGAGAAACCTCTCTGCCCTTTCTTTTCCTTGATGAATTTGGCCCAAGATAAGAATATCAAATTATGTGTTGACAGAGAAAATAACTTGGCATGCTGAAAGACTAAAAGATGTTACAAACATAATTATCTCAGTATCAGCACCACATGGTAATATTGTCAGACTCAGAGGAAGGGAAAAAATAGTTTGTAAAATAGAAAATGCAAAAGATGAATCTACAACCATCTCTTGACTGGCCAGATTTTTTACATGCTTCTAATCGTCTCGACGTTTCATATTCATTCATCTATCATCTTTGATCTGATCATGCAGATGAGTTTGGTTTCCTCCAGTAATTTTGGCAAAATCTCAAGTCATTAGTAAATGCTCACTGATTTTAAAAGTTATCACATTTCCCAATAAAAAGTTGGAAAACAGCACTAAAATAGATAACTGCTTTATATTTTCCACAAGAAACAATTATGTGAAAATAATTTTTATTTTGTATTTTTTGTGCCTAACAGGGCAATTGCTGTCCATGTGTGGGCTGAGCTTTCCACGCAGAACAGATCAGTTGGAGAATGTTGCTAGAGTTACCACAGAGTTTGCAAGGAAGTTCCAAGGCCATCATTATCTACACATTTCCCCAATATACCCAAATTTAGTGCTTACTCTTTTTTGTTTTGGGGTCACACCTGGAGCTATTCCTGGCTTTGGCTTGAAGAATTATAAAGCGCGACTAGGAATTGTATCTTGCTCTTCCACAAGAAAAGCACATACTCAAACCCTTCAAGTTATCTCCCACTGTCATTGCTAACAATTTTTTTTTTAAAGTTTCAGAGCCAGAGAGATAGGACACAACTCAAGGCAGTTGGCTTGCACATAGCTGGTCTAATCTCTAGGACCTAGAAAGTGCTCAGGGCACTGCCTGGTGTCATCTGTGAGCACAGAGCCAGGAGCATGCCCTGAGCACAGAGCCTGGAGTCATCCTTGAGCACAGAGCCAGCAGCATGCCCTGAGCACAGAGCCAGGAGCATGCCCTGAGCACAGAGCCTGGAGTCATCCTTGAGCACAGAGCCAGGAGTATCAGCACAGAGCCTGGAGTCATCCCTGAGCACAGAGCCAGGAGCATGCCCCTGAGCACTGCTAGATGTGGCCCAAGTGCTGCCCTCAGCAGCCCCAAAAACTACAAAACAAAAATATTATTTAAGTCCTGGAGTGATGGTTTTCCCTCTTTGTTTGTACTAATCCTCTTGTTCTCATGACGCGCCACAATATTCCCTAATTGATAAAGAAACATATGAACTGAAAAATGCTGCCCCCCTTTCCTCCTCAGTGGCAGCAATATTTAGGAGAAAGGTGTTTCTAACCTCTGTCTCCCACTTGGTGCCCACTCGTCCGCATTGCCAGGCCCAAGACAGCTGGAAAATGAATAGTTCCTCCAGCAAGGGAGAAGAAGAATCCACAGAACGCTGCCAAGCAGGATCAGAGGGATCCTAGAACCCACAGGACAGCTGTGTCACTCGCTGTCTGGCCAGAATGAAAAAAGAAAGTTATGAAATATTGGGGCCAGAGCAGTAGCCCAGAGGGTAGGGCGTTTGCCTTGCGCTGCCACCTGCCCATGCTGGCTCGGGTTGGATCCCCGGCATCCCATATGGTCCCCCAAGCACCGCTAGGACTAATTTCTGAGTGCAGAGCCAGGAGTAACCCCCTGAGCACGCTGGCTATGACCCAAAAAAAGCAAAAAAAAAAAAAAAAAGAAAGAAAAGAAAGTTATGAAATAATCATGTGAGGAGCAGATATAGCGCTTTCATCCAAATAATTATGGTGCAAGAACAACAAGTGCTGGCGTGGATGGGGAAAAGGGGACACTCATCCATTGTTGGTGGGAATGCCGGCTGGTACAGCCTTTCTGAAAAACAATATGGACTTTCCTCCAAAGACTAGAAATTGAACTCCCATTTGACCCAGCCATACCACTCCTGGGAATCTACTCTGGGAAACCAAAAATACGCAGCGGAAACACCATCCCTACTTTTATGTTCATAGCAGCATTATTCACAATAGCCAGAATCTGGAAGCAACCAGAGTGCCCGAAAAATCGATGACTGGATAAAAGAAGCTTTGGTACATCTACACAATGGAATACTATGCAGCTGTTAGGAAAAAAATGAAGTTATAAAATTTGCCTATAAATGGATGGACATGGAGAAGATTATGTTGGAGCGAAATTAGCCAGAAGGAGAGAGACAGATACAGAATGACTGCATTTATTTGCATGGCATAAATATATATGTACATATTATGATACCAATATCCAAGGTCAAGTGAAACATATATCAGGAGGTCTTGTCAAAGGTGGAAATTATCACAAACGTGTGGGAGTCAGAGGTTAGGTAAGACAGAAAATGGAACAGGGTGCTAATAATTGTCGAGGGTACTAATGCCAACCTAGAACTGAGCATTAAATAGAGGCAAAAGGGATACACATGACAACCTTTTAATGTATGTTCTGTAATCCATAGTCTGAAGGGAAGGAAAAGAGAAAGAGAGAGAAAGGGAAAGAAATAAAGAACCTGCCATGGAGGTGGGCTGGGGAAGGGGGAGGGAACCGGGACGTTGGTGGTGGGAGATGGGCACTGGTGGAGGGACGGGTGCTGGAACACTGTATGACCAAAACCCAAACATGAACTTTTTAATTGTATATCTTTTATTTGTATATCTCACGGTGGTATAATAAAAATACTTAAAAAATAAAAAAAAAAATAAAAATAAAAAAATAAAAAAATAAAAAATAATA
>JAJIBD010028228.1:0-22500 GCA_021461705.1 Cryptotis parvus
AGAACTTATTCACAATAGCCAGAATCTGGAAGCAACCAGAGTGCCCGAAAATCGATGACTGGATAAAGAAACTTTGGTACATCTACACAATGGAATACTATGCAGCTGTTAGGAAAAATGAAGTTATGAAATTTGCCTATAAATGGATGGACATGGAGAAGATTATGTTGAGCGAAATTAGCCAGAAGGAGAGAGACAGATACAGAATGACTGCATTTATCTGCATAGCATAAATATATATATGTACATATTATGATACCAATATCCAAGGTCAAGTGAAACATATATCAGGAGGTCTTGTCAAAGGTGGAAATTATCACAAACGTGGGTCAGAGGCTAGGTAAGGCAGAAAATGGAACAGTGTGCTAATAATTGTCGAGGGTACTAATGCCAACCTAGAACTGAGCATTAAATAGAGGCAAAAGGATACACATGACAACCTCTTAATGTATGTTCTGTAATCCATAGTCTGGAAGGGAAGAAAAGAGAAAGAGAGAGAAAGGGAAAGAAATCAAGAACCTGCCATGGGGAGGGCTGGGGGAAGGGGGAGGGAACCGGGGACGTTGGTGGTGGGAGATGGGCACTGGTGGAGGGATGGGTGCTGGAACACTGTATGACCAAAACCCAAATATGAACTTTCTTAATTGTATATCTTTTTATTTGTATATCTCACGGTGGTATAATAAAAATACTTAAAAAAAAAAAAAAATAAATGAGGCAGGGAGGCTAGGGAAAAGAGAGAGAGAGAGAGAACCCAAATAAATCCACAAACCCACCTACTACAGAGGCCCCTGTACAAGTGTGGAGTTTCCTAGTCTCTCCACAGCCCCCTGGTGTGACCGAGGTGAGAAATCTTGTGAGTGGCGGCAGCGGAGGACAGCCTGGGATGGGAAAATGCACGTCATTCACCATGAGCACAGTCTCTGCCCTGTCCACTGCTCTTTTGTTTCACAGTGAACACTGTTGGTGAAAGCATCTATTTCTTTAGACCGAGCCCACAGAAACTCTAAAGGAAGCCCACCAGGGAGGGAGGTCTGAGGAGATGGGGCTTGAATGATGCAGAGGGTGTGAGTCTGTGGTGTCTGGGCAGAAAGAGCACCGGTAATGAAGGGGCTGCAGGGACCCGAGTGGACCCAACACTCTGAGGAACGGCAAGATGGGTTTGGGTTGGCAGAGCAGGAGGCAGCGGTGGTGAATGGGTCAGTAGTGACCAGGGGAACCTTTAGCGTTGGATTCAGCTGAATTTATTTGAGTTTCTTTTCTTTTCCTGCTTTTTTTTTTGGGGGGACACACCTGTCAATGCTCAGGGGTTACTCCTGGCTCTGCACTCAGGAATTACTCCTGGCGGTGCTCAGGGGACCATATGGGATGCCAGGGGATCGAACCCAGGCTGACCGCGTGCAAGGCAAACGCCTTACCCGCTGGACTATCGCCTCCGACCCCTGAGTTTATTTTCAATGTCTTGGGAAACCACAAGAAGGTGTCAAGCATGGGAATGGCACGCTCTGAATCGTGGTGATCAAAAGCAGTTGGAAAATGATCAGATGTTCATGGTTTTCAAAACAGAGGACCATCTGGGTGCTGGCGATAGTACCGGGGTGGGGCATCTGCCTTGCATGCAGCAGACCTGGGTTCGATCCCCAACTACAAATGTTTCCCCTGATCCTCCCCCTCCATACACACACACACACAGGTAATACTTGAACATACTCAGGTATGGCCAACGCCACCACCACCCAAGAAACAGAGTGCAAAAGACTGAGTTTTGCCACCAAACATGCAAGTCTCAAGTCGCAGCAGTCATATCTGTTGCCTTATTTGGAGAAGGGCATTTGCAGAGACAATGAAATGAAGCAAGCATTAGGATGGGCCTTGGTCCAATACGACGGGTGTCCTCACCACAGGAGAGAAGTACGGGATACACACACAGGAAGGTGAAGCATAGAGGCAAGAGACCCAGTGAAGATGTGGCAGAAATAACACACTCCCATGACCAGCGTGCAGGTCTACCAAAAAGCCGAAGGGCCAAGGAAGGCGCCTACCTGAGAATAGGCTGAGGAAGTAGGCTGGGTCCTGATCTCAGGTTCGCAGGCGCCAGAACCATGAGGAAACCGTTTTCACAATTTAAGCCTGTGCTTTGTTTAGAGCATCCTTGGGAACAAATGCACAGGGAAGGCTGACACTGAAGAGATGCTGCAGAGATCCGAATCAGAGGAACAGCTTTCGGGCAAGGGGTGAGAAAGAGTCGGGTTCCTGTTATTTTGAAAGTGGAGATGGTGGGGATTTGCTGATGCCTGCCTGGGGTCTTGAGAGCACATGTGAAATTGATACTTTTTGATAGAGCCGGGGGTGGAACTTAGGGCCTCACATGTGCCAGACAAGAGCACTACTTGAGCTATTCTCCAGCCTCTTGGGGGCAGATGAGGAATTAGCCACAAATTGGCCAGGAACAGCCTTGAATGCTTTGCCAAGAACTTTGAGACCAATAAGAAGTCTTTAAATTCTGGGTCCCTGAGGCTAGAGATTGGTGCACTCCCTTGATAGTTCAGGAGACTGGGAGACCGGCCCAGGAGTAAACCAGGCAGAACCACAATACTTTGCCTGTTTCTGTGAGATTACATTAAGAAATTGGCTGTGCTGAGACACACTTAAAGTGAATCGACCCATGTGTCAATTAGGCAGCCTACCAATTGGAAAGGCTCGTGGGAGCTACACTGGAAAACAGTGGTGAGAATGTGAAGGGGTGAGTGCGGCCTCCAAAGGGGCAGTAGTGACAGACAGTGAGAGCCGGTGAGGGCAGTGCACACACTTACCCAGAGGGCAGCCCCATACACTGATATGTTTCATCCAAAGGCAGATCCTGCTTCTCTGGGGCAGCCCCAGGGGGGCACAGCTAGACCCCTGCTCCAGGTGGTGTGATTCCCCTGAGAAATTGGCCTGTATGTGAGATGGTAGGTCACACTTCTTCATCAAGACCCTGAACAAATGGTTTGAGGCTCTTCGTATTCCTGGAGCAATCAGATGCTATTGGACTACACTGGCATGCGATAGGGACAAATGAAACGTTACTGGCGCCCACTCGAAGCAAATCGACACATAATGGGATGTGAAGTGATCAAGTGATCAAGTGAGACGGTAGTGAAAGTGTATGTGAGAAGGCTGTGACAGAGTAGGGATGTGTTTGTAGTGATAATGTAGGTGTGTGTGTGTGTGATGGTAGTGACAGTGTAGAGGAGGCTTGAGATGGTAGTGGCAGTGTGTGTGGGGGAGAGATAGTAGTAACAGTGTAGGTGTGTGTGTGATGGTAGTGATGTGTGTGTGTGTGTGTGCAGTGACACTGATAGATACAGGCAGGTGTCTGGGGTCCACCTGAGCCTATCTCAGACTGCTCAGTTCTGTTCTCTAAAGCCAGGACTGAAAAGCTCAGAGTTCCCCATTCTAGATCTTTCTTGCTATTCAGTGTGTGGTCCATTGGCCAGGAGCATCAGCACAATGGTCCCCTGTGAGCTTGCTCAAACTCTCAGGTGCCACCGGGTCTGAGTGACCCACAGCTCTGTCAAAGCGCACAGGAGTAGGGAGAAGCTCTGCAGGCTACAGACCAGGGAGGGCTCCGGTAGGGGCCGTGGCAAAGGTCCAGCAGTGATTTATAGCTGAGGAAACTGACTTCAAGGCATCAGGCATGAGGTACTTATGCTTTTCCCTCCTGAGGACCATCCCAAGGACCCCTGGCCAGCCTGCTTCCAAGGACGGCAGCTGTCAATCAACAACAACCCCTGAGGATATGGCTTTGTGTAGTGTGCACGGGTGGGGTCTTCCCTGGGCTAGGTCTCCAGCGCCACTCGCACAGGGACATACACAGTGGCACCATCTCAGCAGGGGGACCAAGAGCAGTAGCAGCATGGAGTCCCTCAGCCCTTGGTGGTCACTCCGGTGCTTAGCAGGGCTGCTCTCGCTGTCCCTGGGCTTCAGCACCCCTGACCAACAGGGGAGTGTCCACGTGTACTACGGGGAGGATTTGCACAAGGAATGAAGTTTTTCAGGAAGAAGTAAACCCAAGAAGAAACCTGTGCATTCCAGGGGCGACCCCCGTGTCCTCTGCACCCTTCCCCCAACTCACTTTTCTTTCCTATGTGTGAAAGTTAAATACAAAGTTTAATTTAACTGCTTCAGCAAGTTTGGCTTTTCCACCTTCTTTCCCAGGAGTGCCAGGCCACGTGCCAGCTCTTTCCTCCCTTGCATTGATTCTCTTCCTCTTCAATCCCATTATGACACTGGATCCTGCCAAGGGCCATTGGCTCAGAGCCCTAATGGACACTGGGCAGCTGATCCTCACAGTATCAGCACAATCTTTCTGGAACACAGCTGGCCACTGCCATGCCACAGCCCTCACCCCTGTTGCCCAGGTCCTCTCTTGCCTGCACCTACCCCTGGTTCCCTGGAACGGTCCAGTTCCACACAAACAGCCTCCCTGAAAGTGAGCAGGAGTGGACAAAATGGGGGGGTGTCTCTGGGGAGTAATAGCTTAACTAAGGTGACCGAGAAGACCAAAAGGTCTGCAGGTCCCTGAGGCCAGCTCCTCCCATGTTCACCTCTGGCTTGAAGGCAGGCATTGCCAGCCCAGCCTGCAGTCGGGAGCAAGGACAGATATCCTTCCCAGGGCTATGCGCCCACTTCTATTCCTTTATGCTATTCTCATGTCTGCTCCAGGGATCTAGATTCTGAATCTAGTGGCTGCCTGGAAACCATTGATATTTTCCCTTTTTGGGTGGAGAATACCCATCTGTGGTCAGAGCCTACTCCTAGCTTTGTGCTCAAGGATCACTCCTGGCAGTGGTTGGGAGATTACCTGTGTGACGGGGGATAGAACCCGGACTGGCTGTGAATAAGGCACGTACTAACCCTCTGTACTACCTCACCAGGCGGTCCTTTCTTGCTACTTTTCTGTTGCCTCTTTCTTGATCTAGGACTCCAGATCCAGCACTTTGATCTCAGGCTCTACATCACAAAGGATCAGCGCCTTCTGCAGCAGCCCCTTATCACTTCTCAGTTGGCCTGTTATCAACTAACCCCCCAAGACCACATCCAGTGGGTGGCATGACCCAGCCCTATGCCAGCAGTTGGCCATAGACTATGATGCAGGGGGCTCCCATGTACTCCCCATTTGCAATACATCACAATCCCAGACATGCCCTGGGGGACAGAAAGCAGGAAGCAAACTTGAGTTCACTCATGGGAAGCAGCTGATGAAACAGACAGAGGTTGAGCAGAGATGTGTGTGCAGACCAATGTCCGGGCCCCACCTCGGCCTAGTCAGTTCAACCCAGGACATTTTGTCTCAGCTGCAGAGGCTGCTGACTCATGTCCCAGGCACAGAGACATCCATGACCTCTGAGAGTTTGAACCAAAAGTGGAAAGAGCTGTAGAAGTCTGTAACCAAACCATAAACCAGTGTGTGTTGTTGACACCATGAATGGGTCAGTGGATATGTCTGGGGACAGTGTGACCTGTGTCCCTGGGACCAGCCCTGCTCCCTGCCTTGAGTGGAGCAGTGACTCCCTGTCACAGGAAACACCGCCCTGGCAACCCAGGTAACTTCACAGCACAGGAGGGCCTGAGTTGTTCTCAAGGCCAAGACAGAACAGGCTGAGGCTGTGAAGGAAGGAAGGTGAAGAGGTTGGAGGGAAGCAGCAAGAGAGACCCATGACCTGGCGGGGAGCTCTGGGTGGCCAGAAAGGATGGCTTAGGGCTCAAGGCGCTGAGAAATCAAAGATGAAGGTGTTGAATGGAACCCCAAAGGCAAGGCAAGACAAGCTCTACACATACCACTGCTTGCTCACACTTGAATGTGTTCTAATTAATACAAATTGTGGTGTCAATGTGTCTAAGGACGCAATCCTCTGGTCAGAGAAATAATACAATGGGTAAGAAGCTTGTGTTGGAGGCTGGAGTGATAGTGCAGCTGGTAGGGCATTTGCCTTGCATGCTGCTGACTCGAGGTTCAATCCCCAGCATTCCATATGGTCCCCAAGCACCACCAGGAGTCATTTCTGAATGCAAAGCCAAAAGTAATCCCTGAGCATCGCCAGGTGATCCCCAAAAGCCAGAAAATAAGAAGCTCGCGTTTAGCCCAGTCGCCTATTTCAATCCCTGGCACAGTTTATGGTCCCTAAAGGCTGCCCAAAGTTACACCTGAACACAGAACTGGAGTGAGCCCTGAGCCAAGCCAGGTGTAGCCCCTAAACAAAAACCAAACAAAAAAAAAAAAATTTAAAAACAAGGAGAAATCCTGGCGGTGTAAGCAGCCTGCCTGAATAATTCACCTTTGCATACCTCATTCTCTCATGGGCACAGTAGCAACGACGCCGAGCCTGTCCACACTTGGTTAGCACCTGGCACGGCCAGCAAGGCAGAGATGGTCACAGATCCTGCTGGTGCTGACCAGGCCAGATGCCTCTGCGTCCTGCAGCCCTCAGTCTCTGAACCTCAGGCCTTCTCAAACGCAGCAGGATCCCCAACACGAACATTCAGACAAGCCAAGGTCCCAGCAGCTCCCCTCAGCCAAAGGATAATTAATTTCTCCTGTTGAGCCAGAAGATCTGAGCGGGGGACGTTCTGTCTGAGCCCCTAAACTTCTGCACAGTGACTCCTCTCCTGCTTCCCGTTCTCCCTTCTTCCCCCTCATGCTTCCTGAATCTCTGCTCCACGAATGAGCGATGGATCAGCCACTTCCTTGTCTCAGCCTCCACATGCCAAAGAGCTCAGGCTAAGAGCCATTACCTTCAAGAGCCAGAGAGACAGTACAGCGGGAATGGCATTTGCCTTGTACACAGCTGTGTGGAGCCCCAAGCACCACCAGGGGTAATTCCTGAGCTCAGCACTAGGAGTAACCCCTGAGCACCGCCCAAATAAAAGCTAAAACAAACAAAACAGAAAGACCTATTACCTCCCTGTCGGATTTTGTGAGGAAGATCAAAGGAGATCACCTGTGGTGAATCTCAGAAGGGAAATAAAACACTTGTGACTGAGAAAGAAAATCGCATCCTCTCCCTCCAGCCTCTGCTATCGGACCTGAAGCTCACTGAGGCCTCCCAGCTGTCACAGGCTCCCCTGAAGCTCCCCAGCTGGTCCCCTGAGTATTTCAGGAGTAAACACTGAGCAATGAGCAAGGAGCAGCCCCTAAGCATAGCTGAGGTATCGTCTCTCCGCACTCCCCAAAAGAATGGCACTTTAGCTCTCTGCTCTGTTTTTCAAAAGCTCATAATCCCAGGCCAACCACAAAAACAAACCAGTGACAAATCCAGACTGAAGGACATTGTTACGAAAGGCTTGATCAACTCTTCAAAACTGTCTGAGTTAGGACAGAGAGAGGCTCAAAGGATGGGTTGCGCTTGCTTTGCATGCGGGAGCGCTGCTTTCCATGACAGTACTAAGTGCCCCAACTCCCAGTCTCTGTGACCCCACCATCCCTAGCAGCACAGGGGAGTGCGGCCACAAAACCAAGCACTGCCAGGGTCAGCAGAAACAAGGTCACAACCAAGAGGACTCTACGGAGGCATAAGGGCCACATGCCATGTAGTCTCCTGGGTGGAATCTTGAAGCAGAAAAAGGGCATTAGGTACATACTAAGATATATACTAAGGTACACAATAAATCTGAAGAAAGTTGGGACTCTACTTAGTAACAATGTATCAAAACTACGGTGAATATAGCTTAGTAATGTAACCAGTAGCCTCTTTCCTATAAATCTCAAACAATTATAATATTTAAAGATTCTTATCATGAAACAAAATAGTGAAAACTGAGGCATAGTAAAAACTAGGCACAATGTCCCCAAACGCGAATTCTGCCTCTGTTCTTCCTTCTTCACACAGAGATGTATGTGTGAGTTACACGTGAGGGAGAGATTGATTCTTTGCCTTTAAAGAGCAATTATTACATTTTGCTTTTTAAATAAATCAACCTACTCATGGTAATGACTTCACTGTTGCACACACATGTCAAAATGTAGCAAATTCTGCTCTTTAAACATAGTCAGTGTATTATTTGTCTATTACACTTCAGTTAAGCTAAAAATAAAATTAGTCCAGTGTAATTTTTTTCAGTGCTGGGATCTAAACCCAGAGGATCCCACACAAGGCTCAGCTCTACTGCTGAACTATGTACCAGCCCAGTTGAGGCTGATTTTGAATGCCAACACAAATAAATATAGGAAGGCTCCAATGCTATTACTTATGTATTCTGAATATTTATTAAAAATTTAAAAACACAGTGTCCACTAAATCTTCCAGAAAGCTTTGTGGGATCAAGGATGTGACTCAGCAGTAGAGCACTTGCTTTGCATGTGTGAGACCCGAGCTTGAGCCCTAGTACCAAAAAAAAAGAAGGGAAGAAAGGAAAGGAAACTGAACTTATGATTATCAGTAGTATGAGTCACAAACTCTAAATGAATAGGTTAAAAGAAATTTTCATAGTCTTAAGACATAATAAATTAATTCAGTTATTGAAGAATGTTCCAGAATCATAAGACTGAATCTTTTGTGTCCCTGAGAATCAGGGGTTGGTTACTAAGGACAGGACGCAAGAAATCACCAGCTGCAGGTGACACCCTGATCAGCCTCTGACTGAACCCAAAATTTCTGGGGCTAAGAGAGGGTGTTCTCCTGACCCCTTCTGCCCACAGGCTCTGTCCCCTCATCTTTGAACAATGGGCACCCAGCTCTACATGGACTAGCCCCTGAGAATAGCCCCTGAGCATACCAACTGGCACAACTAACTAACAAAATACTTATAGAGAATTTAAAATACAAAGGCCAGAGTGATAGTACAATGGGTGTTTGCTTTGCATGTGGCTGTCCTGGGTTAGATCCCTGGCATCCCATAAGTTCCCCTGAGCACCACCAGGAGTAATTTTTTGAGTTCAGAGCCAGGAGTAACCTCTGAGCATCTGAGCATCGTGGGGTATGTCCAAAACACCAATATATATATATATATATATATATATGTATATATATATATATATATATATATATATATATATATATCACTGTATCACTGTCTTCCCGTTCTTCATAAATTTGCTCGAGTGGGCACCAGTAACATCTCCATATGTCCTGTCTCATGCAAGTGGAGCCCCAAGGGCACCTGCTTGCTCCAGGAACATAAAGAGCCTCAAACCATTCCATCAGGTCATGGGAATGAGGTCTATAATTGTTAATGGTATTTGGCATATCAAATACAACACGGGTAGCTTGCCAGGCTCTGCCGTGCGGTATATATATATATATATATATATATATATATATATATACTGACAAAAGTAGAGCAAGGAAAGAGTGTAATGAATTCTGCTACATGCCTTCTGGGTTTAAACTTGAGGCAGAGAGAGCTGGGCTGCAGCTCAGCAGCAGAGCCCTTGCTTCCATGAGCTCCTGATTCAATCTCTAAGGCCCCAAAATAGAAAATCAATTTAAAAAGCAAATACGAGGTGGGGCCGGAGTGATAGCCCAGCGGTAGGGCATTTGCCTTGCACACAGAAGGCCCATGCCGGCCAGGGTTCGATCCCTGGCATCCCATATGGTTCCCGAGCACCGCCAGGAGTAATTCCTGAGTGCAGAGCCAGGAGAAATCCCTGAGCATTGCCGGGTGTGACCCCCCAAAAAAAGCAAAAAAAGAAACAAACACGAGGAGTAGGCAACTCCACGGCCCATCTGGCACTGTCGCTATCCCTGCCCATTGCTCCCCCTCAGATTATTTTGAAGCAAATATCTGTCATCTTCTGTAATTAAAAAAAAAATCTGTCTCAAAAAGATGTCAGGACTTCTGTTTGACACATGGCTGCACTCTCAGTATCACACTGATACATCATTCAGAGGGCCTGGGAGGTTGCTTAGTGGGTTCAGGAGCACAATCTGTACATGAGAAGTCTACTTTGATCACTGGCACTGCACAATTCCCTGAGCACCAAGGTATAAGTAGCCCCAGGTGTCGTCCAAACAAACAGAAAGCAAAGCAAAAAGTCAATTGAAAGAATATCCGAGTAGCAATAAACACCTATATTGCCAGCTGAGATCCTTGAGGCAGTGAGTTTGAGCCCCAGCACCATCCCACATGCCTAAGAGTAATCCCAGGAGTTCTGCTGTTTAGGATCCTTTAGAGCACAACACAGTGTGCTGTCTCTCAAATATCCCGCTAGAGGTGTACAAGCCTAGCAGCTAATGTGTGTGAGTCCCGGCAAAGTGCACGAACACTGCAACCCATGTGCAATACCAGCAACTGCTATAACTGTAGTGCATTGACCCCTCAGGCCATCTCAAGTGCAAGAACCACTGCCAAGTGTGAGAGTACCGCAAGCCTGTGTGTGACCTCTTGTTATCACAACACAATTGCATGGAGACAGGAAGGAGAATAAATCAAAGAATCTATCAAATGCTAGAAAAATACAGAATTCCAATGATCTCATCATGTCAGTTTCTGTTTCAAGCGGCTTGTCTGAACTAGAATCTAAAGTCCAAACATTGCAAGCAATTGATGTGCTTATATGTCTTACCTATAGATTTTCCATTCATAATTTTTCCCTTTAGAATATATTTGCTGAGAAGTCCAGATCGTCTATCCTGTCATTTCCCAAATCTGGGCTTTTCTGACTGAACTCCAGAGGTGTGGTTTGACACGTTTCTCATTCACCAGCCAGAATCACAGAACAGAGGGTAGAGTGCTTGCCTTGCATGTGACCATCCTGGGCTCAACCAAGCACCCTATATGATCACCCAAGACACCAGAAGTGACCCCTGAGTACAGTCAGTGTAAGCCTTAAGCACAGTTGAGTGTGGTTCAAAAAACCAAACAAATAAAACAAGTTCACTATGTTGGTCATGAGATCTGTAGGTTGATTAGATTCAGGCTAAGTTATTCTTGGCAATTTGCTAAATCAGTATATGCTGACATCAGGAAGCACATATCTGGTTTGTGTGTGTGTGTGTGTGTGTGTGTGTGTATGTTGAAGACCTAACAATGTTACAATGTTCCTTAATCCAAAATTATAATATTTGAAATCCACTATTCTCTCTTCATAAATTGGGCTACTTCCATAAAAGCAACCGCTTCTTGTCCATAATTGTTTTATCCTTTGGTATAACTAGTAAAGGGAAAGCAAAATAAATATTTAGTTCTTGGTTTCCAACTATCCTCCAGTGATGGCCAATTAGGTTTCTTTTTGCCCTACCTCACTGTTGCACTCATGACTACACATTTTGATGTGTAGGCTGGCAGTGCTCAGGGCACCAAATGGGATGCCAGGAATCGAACCAGGTCTGCTGCTTGCAAGGCAAACGTGCTACCCACTGGGCTATCGCTCAGCTCCCTTGATGTGCTTTAGTCCACTGTAATCATCATCTCCAGCAATGCCCGAAATATCCAACGTTTGACCACTTAGACTTTCCAGTGCCATGAGTGCTTTTACTACTAGCGCTGGCTAGTTTAAGACAAAATGTCATAACATCATATTTGGAGATGAGCCTCTGTCTAACAAACAAGTTGAAAATCTACATCAGGGCCAGAGCAATAGTTCAGCGGGTAGGATGTTTGCCTTATTCGCGGTTCAATCCCAGCATCCCATGTGGTCCCCCAAGGAGCACCAGGAGTAATTCCTGAGCGTGAGACCCAAAAAAGAAAATTTAAAAAAAAAGAAAGAAAACCTACATCAGATGATCATATGAATACCAACAGAACCTATTTGTACAAATCTCAGAGATTAACCCTTAACCTGGCAAGGGACCACTGAATTGGAGAACAGCTAACTGCTCTCTGTGGGGACACACATCCTGAGTTAATGTTACAAATAAACTTGCTTTATCCCTTAGACACACAGAATCCTCGCATCCAGACAAAGACAGTGGCAGAGCTCTTGGAAGCTCATTTATTTTGGCTTTTTTGGGGTCACCCCCAGCAATGCTCAAGGGTTACTCCTGGCTCTGCACTCAGGAATTATACCTGGCTGTGCTCAGGGATGCCGGGATTCAAACCAGGATTGAGCGCCATGGAAGGCAAATGCCCTTCCTGCTGGACTATCGCTCCGGCCCCTGGAAGCCACCATTGATCCTTCACCTGCCATCCACTGGCACCTAACAACTCCAGAGTGTCTAGTTTAGTGTGAGATTTTAATTATTTTTCCTGTACTCTTTATTCTTTAACTGGGAGTGTTATTTACACAAATGAAGCACTCGATTCTTAATGTACACATTTATGGATTTTGATGATTGTTTCCATCACCCCCATGAAGAAATAGAACATATCGATACTGGGAAAGCTTCTTTTGCCTCTTCCTAATAGAACTTACTCCTACTCCATTTAGACATAATCACGGATGTGTTTGCTCCACCACAGATTAGATGTCTTTGTTGTTGTTTGTTTTGCTTTGGGGGGCTACTTCTGGCAGTGCATAGGGTTTACTCCTGACTCTGCACTCATGGATCACAGCTGGTGGCCTCAGGACCATACACAGTGCTGAGAATCAAATCCATATCGGCCATGCGTAAGGCACGCACCCAACTGGCTGCACTATCTCTCTTGCCTGAATAGATTTCTTTGTTTGGATCTTCACACGAATATAATCATGCAGAAAACATTTTCAGTTTCTAACTTCTTTATCATAACAATGTTTTTCAATTTATCTATTCAATTGTAGCAGCAGTTCATTCATTATTAATGCTGAGGAGTGCACTGACATTTCTTAATCCTTTCACCGACTGATGAAACAACAATTTGAGTTGTTTTTAGTACTTACCTATGAATGAAGCAATAGCAAATGTTCATGTATGAGAGTTTTCTTAGACATGCTTTCACTTCTCTAGGGTTAGAATTTGAGTTGTATTATACGTTTATGCTTAACTTTATGAGAAACAGATGCAAAGTGATTATACTCCTACTCTATATCTGAAACTCCCTTTGACTCCAAAACCTCTCTCACCTGTAGTATTACTAATTCCAACAACTCCAGCTGCTGTAATGGGTGTGAAGTAATCACTCACTATGATTTCAATCGCATTTCCTTCATTACTAAATGACACTGAGCATATTTTCATGCTCTGATTGTTTAATCTTGTTTTTTTGGGGGTCACACCCAGCAATGCTCAGAGGTTACTCCTGACTCTGCACTTAAGAATTACTCCCTGCTGTGCTCGGGGACAACATGGGATGCTGGGGATCAAACCTGGGTCGGTCACGTGCAAGGCAAACGCCCTACCCACTGTGCTGTTGCTCCAGCCCCTGATTATTTAATCTTGCATCTTTGTTTGCTATCTTTGGACCCTTTTATTGGGACATTTGTTTTGTTATTACTGATTTTTAGGAAATCTTTTGGGGTGTGGGAGGGGGAAAACATGTGTTGGCCACACCTGACAATGACTCAGGGCTTGCTCCCAACTCTGTACTCATGAATCACTTGTGGCAGGACTCAGGGAACTATATAGTGTCAGGGATTGAACCAGGATCAGTTGCATGCTAGGTAAGAACCTTTTCCCTGGTACTATCTCTTTGTACCATCTCTATTCCCTGTAGAAATTCTGGTTTCAGATCTTTAACCTGCTATATGTATTATGAATGTTTTCCCCCTAATTTAGAGCTTGCCATTTTATTTCCTTTAATTTTGTCTTTAGCTTTATACCTCACTTGATTTCTACAGTCTTTTCTCGATTGCTAATCAAAGCTCACAATAGAATATCCAATTATTTATTACACACTTACTGCAAGTACTCTACTGGGCTGAGTTCTCTGTGCCCATTGGCCCACACTATTACTCACTAAAATTCTGGGAGAAAAACAACATCCATGCATCACAGCATGGAGGAAAGAAGCTGTAAGTAAGCCAGTTTAAGCAACGGTGTTCAACTGGTATTGGGTGTGGCATTAGAATTATGCGCATGAGAAGCCATTGTTTATCACATTGTCAACCACAGGATCTTAATGAATAAAATAATTAAAATAAAATTAAACATAAAAGTAGATAAATAAAGCAATATGTTCAACACTGGTTGCCCATTTGAGTGAACTGGGGGGCTGAAGTGATAGTCCAGCGGGTAGGGTGTTTGTCTTGCATGCGGCCAGCCCATGCCAGCCGGGGTTTGATCCCCAGCGTCCCATATGGTCCGCCCGAGCACCACCAGGAGTAATTCCTGAGTGCAGAGCCAGGAGAAACCACTGAGCACTGCCAGCGGATGACCCAAAAAAAGAAAAAAACCCATTTGAGTGAACTGGATGGAGGTAGGGAAATGAACTGACACGCAGGCCTCATCTCAGGGGTTCTAGATTAGTTAGTCAGGGCAGGAGGAGCTTGGGAACTTATAAGATTTCAAAGAGAGTAGGGTGCTTGTCTTGCATGAGTTTGATTCCCGGCACCCCATATGGTTCTCTGAGCACTGCCAGGAGTAATTCCTGAGTGCAGAGCCAGGAGTAACCCCCTGAGCATCGCTAGATAAAGCCCAAAAAGAAACAAACAAAAAAGAGTAAAGAAAAAAGAAAAATCCTGCAAGTGATTCTGATGCTTGGGTTGAAAAGACTCTACACTCCTGTGGCATGGCTCAGTTTGGCTCTGAAGGTTGACCCTCTGTGTGTGCGGAGTTAAGATGACAGGTCACCCTGGAGCTCATCTTCCCAGGTGCCCTGTGGGCGGTGCGTGTTGGCTGACACAGCTCTCACTGTGCCGACTAGCTCACTGGGTAGAAAGGAAAGGTTAAGGAGCCCTTTCAAGCCCGCAGGTCCTCATCCTCTCTCTGCCCCGGGAGCAGCATAGCCAGATGTCACACAACCAGGTCCAGTCATGGAGGCAGCAGCCATCTGCCACTGTCCAACCTGCCCCTTGCAGAGCGAAGCTCAGAAATGATGTCTGTGGAGGGTTTCGATGCTGCCTGTGATCGCCTCTTGCTGGAATTTAGTAAGAGCTAGTCTGGAGAAGGGACCCTGTCATTCTTTCTAGCGTGCCTCTGACATCACTGTGGCTTTCGGACGCTGCCTCGGTTGCCTTAAAATGCAGCCTCTCTAGCAGGTGGGAAAGAGGAGAGAGCCTGAGAGCGATGGGTTTCACTAAAAAATCCCTTTTGATTTTTCTCCTGTGATATTTACAGCTCATAGTATCAAACCCAGAAAATCCTTGTTTGTTATGGAATCAGAACCAGGGTGTCACTCCTCTGAGTGGAAGGAAGAAGAGAGATGTAATAGACAACTTTTATGGAACTTTTGTTCTTTTACCATCATCACTTGGCATAACAAGCGGAGGGCCAGGGAGATGGTTGGACCCCAGCACTGTTTGGTCCCCTGAATACCAAGCAATATATAGACTGACCCACATCTCAATGCTGCCACCACATAAGTCTGAGTCTCTGGCCTTGTTCCAGAGACTCAAAAATAAATCTCCAAAGAGATCAACAAGCTTCAAAATTTTCTCAGACATCCTTTCCCGGGTGAGCCCTCTGGGGTGATCTTGGGAAGGGGAGGCCACGCTCCGCCTCACGAAAGCTCTGGCAGCCACACTCACACTCCAGCAGTTGCTGCCAAGCTTCTGGCCGGACTTCCCAGTTAAATATCCTGGAGGTCCTGGGACAACATCCCCAACATTCCCTCTGCACTATTAACATCCCAGGAGGAGCACACCAGATTGGATGGAAATGTATGTAGAAGCCAACTAATTTCAACAAAAACATTAATACAGAAGAATACAGAAGTCTTCACCTGAAGCTATAGCTTAATAAACCCTCAGACAAGGACTTAGTGTCCTCATAGAGAGATGCAACTATTTTTTTTTAACATTTTATTATACCACCGTGAGATATACAATTACAACGTTGTTCACGCTTGGGGGCTTTCGGTCACACAGTGTTCCAGCACCCGCCCTCCACCAGTGCCCCTCAACCACCACCCATGTCCCCAATTCCCTACCCCTCCCACGTCCCGCTTTAAATGGCAGGTTCTTTATCTCCTCTCTCTCTCCTCCTTCTCCCACGCATTGTGGGTTACACTACGCACACTTAGAAGCCATCATTTGCATTTTTTGTCTGTATTTAATGCTCAGTTCTATGTTGGTATCAGACCTTTTGACATTTATTCACACATGTTCCCTTCTCTATCTTACCAAACCTCTGACTCCCACGTGCTTGTGGTAATTTCCACTTTTGGTAAGATCACCTGGTATGAGCAGAAACCAGCTTTCCCCTTTGAACCCCCTGCATTCCATGGACCACGAGAGCAACTTCCGACCCGAGTCCACCATCCCGATGGAGCCTCGGAGGAGCCCAGAGAAACCCCCACACCTTGCTGGCAGCGATCTGTGTCACAATCCACACTCTGCAGCTGGTAAGATCTCCCCCAGCATATTAATCCAGTCTCCAGCCCACAGACTAATCCAGTCTCCAGCCCAGCTTGTCAGAAACCCAGCCTACAAGGACCCGCCCTGCAGAGACCCGCCCTTCAGAGGAGAGTATTTCAAGCCCAGGAATGCTTGAGCCTAAGACACAGGTACACCCGGCAGAGCAGAAACCAGCTTTCCCCTTGCGCGCGCCACCACGCCGCCCGCGCAATTTACCTCCAAATTACCATAAATATTCTACCGACCCCTCTGAGAGAGCCCCACAAAGTCACGAGAATATAGCTCCCGCATGGCAGAGCCTGGCAAGCTGTCCGATGCGTGTTCGATATGCCAAATCCAGTAACAAAAATGTTTATTTTCCTGACCCGAAAGAGCCCTTAATACGGCAGCAGTAAGAAAGGCAAACAAGCAGTGCCTGATAAAATTTCATGGCTGTCCTAGGCTGCCAAAACGAAGAAGGACTAAAATGACTGCCCTGTACTTTCAATGCACGTACGCTGGCATTGGAAGCATATATTGAGGATCTGATGGTGCAAGCACAAAAGATCAAGTACGACATCATTGGTCTGACTGAGATGAGGAGGCGCCAGTTGCATCATGCTGTATTTGACACCGGAGAAGAATTGTTCCTTGGAACATATGACCGAAAAGAGGCGCCGGTGGCGTTGGTGTCCTTGTCAACACGAACATGGCTGTCAACATTGATTCATTTGAATGCCTAACAAACCGAATAGGATGATTACACTTGAGGAGATGTGGCCCACTGCCAGCAATTTCTATCTTCATTGTCTATGCACCAACATCCACATACAAAGAAGATGAAATTGAGAAATTCTACATGGAATTGGAGGAGTTCTATAAAAAAGATCACACCTTCTACATGATCATAGTCGGTGATTTTAATGCCAAGATAGGACCAAGAAGATCAGCTGAAGAACTCCACATCGGGACCCATGGCCTAGAATGGAACAAACCGGGTGAGAGACTATCTGAGTTCATCATGTCCACCAAGACTATTCATGGGAACTCCACAGTTTCAGAAGGCTGAAGCGAAACGTTGGACATGGGAATCTCCTGGCGGACAGTTCCACAATGAAATTGACCACATCATCTTCAATCGACGGTTTTGTCTGACCGATGTTGCTGTCGTCCCCAAATTCCAGACAGGATCGGACCACCGTCTCCTTCGTGCAAAATTCTACTTCCCGCAACGGGGAGAAAAAGTTGCAATGTTTAAGAAGAGAACTCCCAGAATGACCACCAACTGGGAACTCTTTGGCACCATTGCGGCAACATGGGAAGATACCATCATTGATGACATCGATGAAGAATACAACCGACTGGTTCAGCACCTCCATGATTGTGCGAAGAATGCCGAGAGAGAGAAAGACACAAAAGGACGCTTGTCTTCAGAAACTCTTGAGCTCATTCGCCAACGTGGCAAGGCACGAGCCTCAGGAGACCAAATGCTAACATCCAAGCTTGCTAAACAGTGCAGAGAAGCGATAAAAGCAGACCTCAAAGACAGAAGAGCAGAAATACTGGAAGATGCAGCAGAAGCCGGGAAAAGTATTCGCACTGCCCGCCTGTCCTTCGCCAACTATAAGACCAAGATGACTGTCCTCCGACGCCCTGATGGATCTATCACATCTTCCAGAAAGGCAATGGAGAAGATTATCCAGGACTTCTACTCAAATCTCTTTGATAGCCACATCTACCTGCCCACATACCAAATTCCACAGGATGGATATGTCATTCCCAACGTTCTCCCTTCTGAAATCCGACATGCCATCTCGCCAGTAAAGAAGGGAACAGCACCAGGCCCAGACAAAGTCAGACCCGAACACCTGAAGAATCTGCCATCAGTACTCATCAATACACTAGCTCGGCTCTTCACACGGTACCTGTCCGAATGCAAGGTGCCCTCCCAATGGAAAACCAGCAGGACAGTTCTACTGTTCAAGAAGGGAGACATTCACGACATCGGCAACTATCGCCCCATCTGCCTGTTGTTCGTCATCTACAAGCTGTTTACTCGAGTCATTCTGAACAGGATTAGCAGAACACTAGATGAAGGACAACCATGCGAGCAAGCAGGTTTCCGGAAAGGATTCAGCACAATCGACCATATCCACACAGTAACCAAGCTCATTGAGGTTTGTAGGGAGTACAAGGTGCCGCTCTGTCTCACGCTCACTAATTTACAGAAAGCCTTTGATTCTGTGGAGACTGAAGCATTCATTGAAGCCCTAGTCAAACAGGGTGTTCAAAACCAATACATCAAGATCCTTCGTGAGCTGTATTACGGATTCACCACCAGGATCTCACCATTCTACAAAGAAATAATCACTGATGTCAAAAGAGGGGTTCGACAGGGTGATACCATCTCACCAAAACTCTTCAGTGCCACCCTCGAGAACATCATGAGACAATTAGAATGGGAAGGAATGGGAGTGAAGATAGATGGTCGGCAACTACACCACCTCCGCTTCGCTGATGACATCATTCTAATAACACCAAACATTAGCCAAGCGGCACAAATGCTGGCTGACTTTAACCGAGAATGTGGAAAGGTAGGTCTACAGCTGAATCTGAAGAAAACTATGTTCATGAGAAATGAACTAGTTCCTGAGGCCCCATTCACTCTCAATGGAACAAACATCTCTGAATGCAGCAGTTATGTGTACCTAGGTCGAGAAGTCAACATGATGAACGACCTAAAACCTGAGCTGCGCAGGAGGAAGAGAGCGGCATGGAATGTCTTCAAAGGCATCGAGGAAATAGCTAAAAGGACAAAGAACCTCCGGCTCTGGGCACATCTCTTCGACTCCACCGTTCTCCCTGCATTAACATACGCCTCAGAGACCTGGGCCCTACGAAAGCAGGATGAGAATGCTATTCGGGTCTCCCAGAGAGGCATCGAAAGAGCTATGCTTGGAATATCACGCCTCACTCAAGTGAGTGAAGGAATCCGGAGTTCTGACCTCCGTCGCTATTCCAGAATCAGAGATGCTGTCTCGTTTGCCAAGGCATCGAAAATCAGATGGGCTGGACATGTAATGCGATTTGGAGACAACCGCTGGACTAGAGCCGTTACCGACTGGATCCCACGGGATGTCAAAAGATCATGTGGCCGCCCACCTACAAGATGATCAGACTTCCTTGTTAAGACCCTGAAGGAACGGTTTGAGGCTCTTCATATTCCTGGATCAACCAGATGCCATTGGGCTACATTGGCACGTGATAGGGTCCAATGGAAATGTTACTGGCGCCTGCTCGAGCAAATCGATGAATAACGGGATTCAAGTGATTCAAGTGATTCACCTGGTATATTTATGTCATGCAAATAAATGCAGTCATTCTATGTCTCTCTCTTTCCTTCTGACTAATTTCACTCAACATGATTCTTCCCATGTCCATACATTTATAGGCAAATTTCATAACTTCATTTTTCCTGACAGCTAGATGCAACTATTTTTACAAATTTCCTTGTACTGAAGTAGTTTTTGATCATTTAGTGGTAACAAGCAACATAAAATGAATTATTGTGGGCCTGCTCTGGGGGCAGGTTTGAGGGGTGGTTTGGGGAAATGGAGACAATGATGGAAGGAAAGTGACAGTTTGGTGGGACTGGGTTTGGGATGTTGAATGCCTGTAACAACTCATCATGAAAAACTTTGTTAACCACAGTGTTTAAATAAAGCCGGGGGACAAAAGAAAGAGTCCCAGAGTATTACAGGACATAGACTTCAAATAAGCAAAAAATGCACATAGCTGGGGCCAGAGCAATAGTCCATTGGGTAGGGCATTTGCCTTGCATGCAGCCGACCATGCCAGCCCAGGTTCTATCCCCGGCATTCCATATGGTCCCCGAGCACCGCCAGGAGTGATTCCTGAGTGCAGAGCCAGGAGAACCCCCCTAAGCATTGCCGGGTGTGACCCAAAAAAGCAAAAAAAAAATGCACATAGCAGGCAAAACAATAACTGGACGATTGTTCCCGGACAGCAAGCTTTCAACAACAAAATATAGCAGACTTGCTGAGGGAAACAGAGTGATTCATAACCAGGCAACATCTCTTCCTAGAGAACTCAGGCACCAAATGTTTCAGAGCAAGGATATCTGAGCTGTGGGTGCAAGGGAGGAAGCGGCTCAGACAGAAGCATCTAGAACAGCCTTCTTTAACCCTTCTGCCTCTGCATCCCAGCAGGGGCCGGTGGGCTGTAACCACGGCAGTGGGGCAGTGTTTTCAGCCTTTCTACACCTGTGGTGCAGGTCCATGTGCTGCTGATTCATGACCGCTGGTCTAGAGCAGTGAGCAAAGCAGGGTTCCAGGGCTAACAGCGTTGGCTTCAACTGGGACGTGATATCATGCACTCTCATGGTTCCTACTAAGCCAAAACTTCCGGGGCGCCCGGTCTAGTGGTCTGTGTTTTAACAAGGCACCTTAATTGAACTAATCTAGACGCTTCAAGAACCATTCCTGAGTGTCTGGAAGATAGTACAGTAGGACAGTAGGAATGGCATTTGCCTTGCATGGGGCCAACCAGGGTTCAATCCATGGCACCACAAATGGCTCCTTGAGGGTCTGTAAGACTTATCCCTGATCAGGAGCAAGGAAAGGGGAGGGAGGGAATGGAAGCAGAAGAGAGGAGAAAAGAGGCAGAGGTGGGAGGAGAAGGAAAGGGATCATTCTTGGAGACTTTGAGTCCTGGACATTACAAGCAGCTCCTTGGTCTCCTTGTACCCGGGTCCAAATGGGTGGGGAGGGGCAGGAGTGAAGGTGAAAACTCACTCAGAGGCAGCCAAAGAAGCAGAGCAGCCTCTTTCCGTGGCTCTAGGCAGCTCGGGTAGGTCACCTTCCTGCAGAGTCTTCCCTGCAAGGAGAAGCTGGCCAGGGCATTAACAAGGCTAGGATCCTGCCTTCTGTTCAGGCCACACCATCTGCCGACATGTCCAGGCGGTCCGCATGGGGAGCTGGAGCTAGGCGGTGCAGCAGTGTAAGGGGACTCTCAGGAACAGTCTCATCCATCCCTAGGGAAAGGGCATCCTCCTCAGGGGTCTAGGGATGATTCAGCACCACAGTGCCAGCCTTGCAGAGGTGAGGTCACAGAGTTCAGTTCCCGGAGCCACCCACATCCGCCGAGCACAATCTTGGCAGCTCTGCTGTCTCGGAGCCTCAGTGCACAACGAAAACCAGTAGGTGTGCATGAACGCCACCACACCACAGAAGGGTATGAGCACCGGGCCGGTATAATGCAGGGGCTAAAGCATTTGCCTTGCATGTGGTGGACTCTGGTTTGATTCCTGGCACACTGGTTCCCTGAGCACAGAGTCAGGAATAGTCCCTGAGCATTGTATGGTGTGGCCCTGTTCTATACCCCAAATGAAAAATAGAAAAACAAAGACACACCTCAGTCATGAGTTTGACCCCTGGAGAGCACTGAGTCACAGCAACCCTCTGAGCACCGTGACACTGTGTAGGAACAGCATTGCTGTGGCACAGGCAATCACAGCAGGGAGCTCTGGGGAGCACTGTAGCCAGGAGTATGGCCTGAGAACTCACAGTCAGGCCAGGTGAGTGTCTGCCCTGGTCCTAGTGACAATAGCAAAGGGAAGGGAAAGAGGCCAAAAAGAAAGAGAAAAAGGGGCTTTCAGGTCGCAGCCAGCACAGATAAAGTTCTTAATGGAGGTTGTGTCCAACCTGCACAGCCGTACCTGGCGAGCCCGCTCAGGAGACGGACGCTTAGCCAAAGAGGAGCTTCCAGAAGAGGTGGATGGGGGAAAGTGGGAAGAGGAGCCCCAGAACAGTGTCAGGATCCTGATCCTGTTACAATTTGGTGTGTGAGATACACAGTCACAGGAGGCATGAGAGAAGAGGGGGATGGGGTCAGAATTCCCTAAGAACAGGGACGTACTCCGGGCACCAGGACCTTGCAGGGTCCTGCTCAGTGAGGGGCAAAGGGAGCAAGGAAGGAGAAAGCGTGGCCAGCTGCAGGGACAGGCAAGGCCGGGCGGCACAGAAGCAGAAAGACAGGACTCGGGGGCTCAGGAGGGTCCCATTTGCCCTTTGTCCACACTCGCAGCCAGCACCACGCTCCCCACCATAAAAACACACATTACATTTCCCTGTAATTCCAAGGCATAA
>JAJIBD010028228.1:27500-86044 GCA_021461705.1 Cryptotis parvus
GATATAGCTCCCTTGTCTTCCATTGTTCATCGATTTTCTTGAGCGGACACCAGTAATGTCTCCGTTTGTTGGGAATGAGGTTTGTCGGGGAACGCCGCTGGGATCCCGACAGTGCCAGGAAGCGAGTTCCCTTTTACCTCCGGCCGGCAGGGAATGGATGAAAACTCAGGAATCCGATGCAGTTTTAAAAGGCTTTACTAATCGCAGGTTCAGGCATACAAATCAACAATAGGAAAACCCTGTGCTTAGGATTCCCGGCTAAAACCCCAGCTACGTGTAGGCCAAGATGGCGGCCACCACGTGTTAAGGTCCTGTAAAGAGGAGAAAAAGACAAGACTCCCAAGAAGAGTGCAAGCCCCAAAAGAGAGCCCGAAAAAGAGAGAGAGGAAGCAGGCTGGTTTTATCCCCTGTAACTCAGACCTCCCACTATTATGGGAAGAAGGAAGGGTCGAATGCCCTCAGGTAATTTCTCCCAGCACCTAACCTAGGCCCTATTATATGCTAATGTTTTGAGCCAAGATCTGCTTGGAAATGCCTTATAGGGTAGAGAAGGGGGTTTCTGAGATGGCATGTCTCTGTACCAAAGACTAATACTAATGCCAGTTAAATATTTCTCCAAGCCTTCACAAGAGTCTGCGTCTACTTCACGGTAGTTTTGTATTTTAGTTGCCTTTGAGTTATCAGGGAGCCATGCTTGCTTGCTTGGAGGCAAACAGCATTTCTCTCTAGTCTAATTACTTAGAGATCCAACGTGGCCAGGCAAATATGCTGGTAAGATCTAGCTAGTCCCACGATGATTGTGGTAGCATGAGAGTTATTTATATCAGCCAGTATAGAATACATGGTCAGGTAAACTGCCACATTTAGACTACTCCCTATCTACGAAGTGACCTGCAGGAGGCAATCCAGGTCAGATGCAGAGGTTCTTAGAGGAGTCCTGCAACAGAGGTTCATTATTGTTACTGTTTTTGGCATATCAAATACACCACGGGTAGCTTGCCAGGCTCTCCTGTGGCTATGGGTTCATCCCAGGGACTCAGTCTTTTCTATATCAGACCATCAACCATCCAGGGCCCACAGGGCAGAGCCCTGGGTGTAGACAAAGCCTGTCTCCTGTCTGCCACCTGCCGATGCAGGTGGGCACTGCAGTCACACCTGCAACACCTCAAGAGGCAAGGGTTCAGATTTAGGAGCCACAAAGCTCAAATTTCAGGATAATTTTTTGGAAAGGATTCCCTGTAATTACCTACCATATCTAAATAATTGCAACAACAAGAAGATAAAGGTATCAGTTTAGGAATTTATTTTAAACATTAGAAATCCTCTTTTTGAGTATTATGGTACCACTTAACATTCTCAGATCTTCTCACACAATATATTTAAAATACTCTAATACAAGTTATCTTTTCATATTCTGTTTCCTAACCTTAACATGATTTGAGTACTTGTGAAACCTACTGAGTTTTACAGAAGGTTGACAAAATACTGCAGCTAAACATATTTATATGATTTTGATACCTCCCTAGATCCATTGATACCTCCCTAGATCCATTTAAAAAAAGTATTTTCCTTAGTATCTAAGAAATTAATTCTAAAATTCATCTGAGGGGGCTGGAGCAACAGCATAGCGGGTAGGGCATTTGCCTTGCATGCGATGGAACCACCAGGGTTCCATCTCTGGCATCTCATATGGTCCCCTCAGCATCTACAGGAGTATATTCCTGAGTGCAGAGCCAGGAGTAACCCCGGAGCATTCCCTGGTGTGACCCAAAGAGCAAAGGAATGAATGAATGAATGAATAGTTAAATAAATAAATAAATAAACAAACAAAAAAATAAATAAATCATCTAAAAAAGCAGTTAGATAATCTGCAGTGGAAACAAATCCTGAAACTGGATCAACGGAACTGGGAGCAGAGGAGCTGGAGAGATGTGGAGACACTGACCGAAGGACTGGACTTTGCAACTATAAAACAATGAGCTTAATTATTGTCAACTGGTGATAGCGCAATAGAAGCAAAAACAAATCTGAAAATAAAAGCTGCAAAATAGCTAAAGTTGCTTAAAAACAATTGCAGACAACTAAATCCATAATAATTAAGCAAACTTTGCAGCTAAATGTTCATGCTGTGTTCCATGTTGAAACAATCAAACTAGCAAAATTAGAAAAGTGGGAAGTTTAAAAAGTGCAACAATAATCTCCCAAAATAGCCAGGAAATCAAAAATATCCTTTGTAGAACCATAAACTTAGATGTTATTGACAAAAATTGGACAATGGAGAAGAGGGCCAGTGAGGCAGGGAAAATGCATGCTAATTAAACTGTTACAGAAGGAAATCAGTAGGCGTTGATTCAAAAAGAAGGGAGGAAGGTTATCAGGATAAAGCCATACACGCATAAAGCAACAAAACGTTTTCATCAGTCTTTTTGCAGATTTTGAAAAAGTCTACCCGTAAGTGCATGTGAAACTGAATTTGAAAATGAGGCTCTATATAAGAAATAAAGTCTTGACAAAGACAAAATCAGAGAACTGTTAGTTCTTGATTTTAAAATTTTACCATAAAGCAATTCTTACAGAATGCCGTGATATTCTTAAAGAATGCTGATTTTAGGATAAGGTCCTTCCCAAGATCTTTCACATTTGTACATTGTATACAGTTCTGGACAGGTTCTAGATGATACCAGTAAGCCTAGCAAGAAACCTGAGCAAACCACACATCATGCAGTAAGTCATTCTCAACATCCAGACTCCATAGTTCCTCAGAGCTCCATTCAAGAGAAAACCTGATCTTCTCCCTTTAAGTTTCATCAATAAATGCTCGAAATGAGAGCCTTCTACTGAGACTATACCACCTACATGGCAAAGCCTGGCAAGCTACCCGTGTTTTATTTACTTGTTATGCCAAAAACTAGTAACAATTACGGACCTCAATCCCATGACCTGAAGAATGGTTTCGGGCTCCTCCTGTCCCTGGAGCAAGCAGATGCCCTTGGGTTACACTTGCTTGTGACAGGACTAATGGAGATGTTACTAGTGCCCACTAGAGCAAATTGATGAACATGGGAAGACAGTGACAGTGACAGTGACCATAAAGCAATGCTTATTGAGAATAATGTATTAACTGTTTAGAGGTAATAGGAATTGGATGCAAAGAAACAGAACAGGAATTAGCGTACCTTGCATAAGGCCATTCCTGGTTCTATCCCTGGCACCACTTGGTCTCCCAAGCACAGTCGGGAACAACCCTCCAGTACAGAGCCAGAGATTGCTCCTGAGCATTTCTAGATATGGCCCCAAGCAACCCAAGACTCCAGAAAAAAGATAAAAATAATAGGATTCAAATTGAGGGTCTCAAAAGTCATGTACCTAGGACCAATTTCCTTTCTCCATTCAAGGCAAGACTAGTCTCCTCAGCAAATGAGTTAATAAAAATTAACTACAAAGAGGAAATCAAAAGCTAAGGAATAAAGTTGGTTCTTTCATTCAGACATTACATAAAAATTAACTCCAAATGGATCAAGATTGATATGAGATATAAGAATCATAAAACTATTATCAAAAACACAGGAGTAAGGCTCCATGACCTTGGATTTGGTGACAGATTCTGAGTTATGACATGGAAAACACAAGCAACAACAAAAAAACAGATTAGTTGGACATTATGAAAACTGTTAAGCACCTAAAAGCATTAAAAGTGGTGGAAAACTGAGAGGGGGGGGAGAGGAACATGTACAAACACTAATATTTATTATCTATGAACTGTGATGCTTATCAAATTGTTGTGACAAGAGAATTGCCATATGACCAAGGAATCTTACTCTTGGCTATTGAAATTCAACCCAACACATTGAAATTAGACATGAAGCAAAATACATGTACACACACTCATAGTAAGATTATTTATAATCACCTAAAGTGAGCAAATCTCAGACACTAGTAAATGGAGAATAAATAAGTTGTGGTATATACATACAATATTAAGAATCTATAAAAAGGTTTGTACTGGACAATTGGATAAGGTGCTTGCCTTGCATATGTCTGACCTGGATTCCATTCCCAGCTCCCCAGACGGTCCTTGAAGTCCGCCAGGAGCGATTACTGAGTTGGAGGCCAGGAACACTGCTCATCTGCCAAAACAAACAACCAAACAAAAACACAAAAGAGGAATGTGCTAAGATATCATACTACTAAGTAAAAGAAGCCAGACACAACGGGACATACAATTCCATTTATGTAACTTTTATCTAGTAGAATAAACCCACAGAAAGAGATAACAAATTGGTGGTTGCCAGGGGCTGGAAGAAGAGAGAATAGTGGCTAGCTGCTTAAGGGCTGTGGGGCTTCATTCTGGGGTGCTGGAATTTCTGGAATTAAATTAAATTGGAGGTTGCACAAGCTTGCAATGGTGTACTAAATACCACTGAAATGTTCGTTTTCACTGATGTTATGTAAATGTCATTTAAAAGAGCTTATCTGGAAAATGCAAACATGAAGAATCGTCCCTGCCTTAAATCCAATACAGAAAACTTCAGAGCCAAAAGCTCTCAACATGACAAAACAGGGTTCTCTAACTAAGAAGACTTAAAGGTGATACTGGAAATAAACGGGGTGGGGTGGGAGGTATGAACAAGGAGCGACTACAGAGACTACCCATTATTTACAGTACTATAAAACCTATGTTATAAAACAAAATGAAACATCAGAACATGACTAAATAAGACCAGTGGAAGAGGAACTAAACCAGAAACAGGCTGAACTCTATACAAGAATTTAGAAAACAATAGAGGCACTCTGTCATCAATGAAAGAAAGATTTATTAACAAATGCTCAATGCAATTTTGGATAAAGAGAAACTTGATTATGTAGTTGATATCACTTGCCAGGCTAAACTGCAAATGGATCAATATTTAGATATAAAAATAAATGGAACAATATTTCTGAAAATAGCTTGAGTGGGAAAGTCTTTCTAACCATGAATCAATAGCAAAAAGGAATTAGTATGGATATATTCTGTTACATAAATTAAACAAAATCTGCATGATAAAAAGCACAATAAGCAAAATTAGATGACATATATTTGTAATTTTTATCATAAAGTGCTAAGTTTTCTATTTTGTATGGTGTTCTTAGTAACTGAGAAGAAAAGAACCACTAATCCAAGAGAAGATTGTGAAGGCTTTAAATATATTAACAGTACTTGATCTTCTTAAGTCTAAGAACAATCTAAACTCACACTGACATCATTTTTCACCTTTCAGAGAATCAAATTCCTTAAGTTTACAAATCCACTATTGGTGTGGCTGAGGACACTTTCTAAATAAGAATATTATAAAACGTGCAAATTAGATAGAATGCACATTTCTGTAACTGTATGGTTTTGAGCTCCTGGGTTTAATCCCTGAAACCACATGTACAAAACTGTGGGAATTTGTCTTCTCCTGCATTATATAAGTATTAGCAGCAATATACCCTAAGTTTTCCCTTGTTGGCTCAGAAAACCTAAAATATTTCCTTTCTGGCCCTTTATATAAAAAGTTAGTTATCCCTGTTCATAGAAGCAAGAGATTGGAAATAATCTTATGGACATGACCAGTGGTATATTTTTACAATGAAGGTTTTTTTTTTAGCTTTTTTGGGTCACACCTGGCAACACTCAGGGGTTACTCCTGGCTTTTTGCTCAAGAATTACTTCTGGCAGTGCTCAGCGGACCATATGGGATGTCGGGGATCGAACCCGGATCAGCCACATGCAAGGCAAATGCCCGACCTAATGTGCTATCGCTCCAGCCCCTACAGTGGAGTTTTAAGCAGCAATGGTCTGACAGAGAAAAGACTAGGTCCCCTGGGATGAATCCAGAACCATGGCAGAACCTTGCAAGCTACCTGTGGTGTATTCGATATGACAAAAACAGTGACAATAATGGACCTCATTCCCAACGAATGGAGACATTACTGGTGCCCGCTCAATCAAATTGAGTGGGAACAACGGGAAGACAAGTGACAAGTGACAGGTGATTGTTTTTGGTGGAGGCCACAACTTGTGGTTTTCAGGAGTTACTCCTGCTCTTAGCTCAGGAATTACTACTGGTGGTGCTCAGGGGACCATATGGGATGCTGGGGGGTGGAACCCACGTCCACCCCATGCAAGGCAATCTCCCTACCTGCTCTACTATCACTTGGCTCCAACAGCTATTATTTTTTCCAACAGCTATTTTTTTAAAGGAAGAAATGCTCATTGCACTAATGATTACTAGATATTAATGAAAAAGCTGGGTAAAAGTGTGTTTATAGTTTGCACACTTTGCACAAGAACACACAGAACTAACAGCATGATATGTAGATTTTTGATTTGGGGGCATACCTGGCAGGGCTTACTCCTGGCTCTGTGCTCAGGGATCACTCCTGGTTATGCTCAGGGAAACTTATGTGGTAGCAGGAATTGAACAATTCCTAAACAATACTGTAAAGAAAGAAATAAATACACACACACACACACACACACACACACACATATGAGCTACTACATCTGAAGGTTTGGAAAAGAGAATCCGAGAGCAGGAAGAGTACAGAAGCTCCAAGAACAGACTTGGAGGTAATGGGTAGATCAGAGGTCACTAGGATGAACGTAGGCCGCAGATGGTGTACTGATGCCGTGTCAGCTTGGTTGTGGAGGTAGAATTCTATTTGAAGAATACTGTGAGGCCTTGGATCTTGGGAACCAGGTTAGAGGAATTCAGACGCCCCACCGGCAGAAGCAGGATTTAGAATGACGAGCCAGTCTATGTCTGTTTCCCACCCCGCCTCCCACTCCCTTCCCTTGCTACTTTCTTTCCCAGAGTGCCAAACATCCTTAACATTTTATATGCTCAATAGTACCCCGGAGTGTTTTAAGCAGAGTGTGCTCAATGGTATGATGAACAGAATAATGAACACATTTAAACATTTTGAAAAGTTAGCCAATAAACATTTTTAAAGGCATCATTCCAGATTTTCATGCAACTTTTCTTCCTCTCACTTCCCCCTTTTTTCTCTTTACTTCCCTTTATCTTTCATGTCCCTTTGTTCCTTTCCTTTAATAAAAAAAAAAGTTAGCCCACACCCAGGTTGGCCTGGAGATGGAGGTGGGGTCTCCCCTGCTGGTGCTCAGGGGACCATGTGGTGCCAGGGATGGAACCTGGGCCTCCTGCATATGCAGCATATGCTCCAACCATTGAGCTCTCTCTGTGGCCCCTCAATAGATTTCTGACTGTCATTAGTAGAAGCTCAGGAACTAGTAATTAATTTACCATTTGCTAATGAATATTCTAGTTTGAAAGATACAGATTTCCTTGGATATCTGAAAGTAGAGTGTTCCTATGAAATATTTGTAAGCTAAAATGTATAGAGTGAAGAACTTGCCTTTAACTTATATAGAAAATATTTGAATTTTCGCATTTCTTGATACACCTACCATATCTTATGAGATAACGGACTCATAACGAGGAGTGTGGCTCAGGAGTAGAGGGTAGGCTGCATGGATGAGCCCTGATTCCATTCCCAGCACCCCTCCCCCCAAAAGCAAATGAAGTCATATACAGGGTCAGAGATAGTGCAGCAGGTAATGCACTTGCCTTGCATGCACGTAGCTTACCCAGTTTGATTCCTGGCAGCAAAAATGGTCCCCTGGGCCCTACCAGAGTGACCCCTGAGCACAGCCTTGTGTGTCCCAGAAGAAAAAACAAAAATAAAATCCCAGGGGCCAGAGAAATGGACGGTGCAGTGGGCATTTTTTAAAAAACAATTAAAGGCTTTTATTTAGTGGAGGGGAGGTTCCAAGCGGCGCCAGGGCTGGGACCACACACACTCTGTGCTGGTCGCTGGGGAGGTGGGGGGGGGTCCGGGCTCCACTCAGCCCCCAAGCCTGGCCGGACAGGAGCTCGTAGGTGTGCGCCCAAAGTAGTCTCGCTGGGCCTGGATTTGGCGTGGAGCAGCGGGTACCCATCGTAGAAGGTAGGAGAGCGCCGTAGAGGAGCAGGGCATGGGCACCCCATCTGCACCCGGTGCTCACTACCCGCCGCCAGGCGTCCTGGCACTGCTCCACGGCTGCCCTGAAGAAGTCGTGCTTGCCTCGTATATGGCTGACCTGGGTTCATTTCTCAGCACCCCATACGATCCCTTGAACCCCACCTGGAGTAACCCCTGAGCACAGAACCAGGATAAACTCTGAGCACCACCAGTTGTGGCTCTAAAACCAAAACAAACAAAACCAAACCAAGACAAACCAAGTCCTAAAGTGATATATATATGTTATATATATATATATATATATGTAAATGTATATGTATATAACAATCTTTATAAAGCGGCTCTCAGAAAGGGACTCCCCCTTTCTTGTTTTGTTTTGTTGTGGGTAAGCACCTTACCTGATGTACTGTCTCTTCAGCTCACAGATTTTTTTTTGAGTTGCAAAAACAGATACTAATGGAAGTTTGTCATAAAAGCTTATTGGTCTGCCATGAACTTTCAACAAATATGGATATCTGTATATTTAAGCAATGCAAATACATGTCTTTAGTCCAATTTTCAACATCAGAGCTCCACCCAAGAGAAAGGCCGATATCTCCCCATTGATTTATCAGTAAATGCACAAACTGAGAGCCTACTACTGAGAGTATCCCACCCCCATGGCTCAGCCTGGCAAGCTACCCGTGTCGTATTTGATGTGCCAAAACCCAGTAACAATTATAGACCTCATTCCCATGACCTGAAGGAATGGTTGAGGTTCTTTGTGTTCCTGGAGCGAGCAGATGCGCTTGGGGTACACTAGAATGTGACAGGATGTATGGAGATGTTACTGGTCCTGCTCAAGCAAATCGATGAGCAAAGGGAAGACAAATGAAGTGATACAAGTGACGCACTGAATTTCTGTAAAGGTGGCTTGTAATTTCTTAGCAGTTTGTATAATTTCACAATGATGTACATCAAAATCAAAAGCAGTGGGATGAAGAGAAAGGATGAGGGTAAGACACTTGCCTTGCGTGCAGCCGGCTCTGGTTCAAAAGCCGGGCATGGCATATGGTCCTATGAGCACTGCCAGGTATGGCCCAAAAAACCTAAATAAGTAAACAAATAAATATGCAGAATAAAATAGGAAGGCAAAAATATTTTTGGAAAAGGGGTTTCTCTTTGTTTATTAACGCACCAACACATCTCACCTCCAGTCTAGGCAGTTGGGGAAAACACATTCTAAAGCCAGACAGAATGGTTTACAGATGAAAAATTAACCACAAGCACGTCTGTAAAAGAACGTGTCAAACATCAACAGCTGGTCCCAGATGTCACCTGCAGGTTTCGGCAAACATCTGATGTAGATTTGGTGTGAGCGAGCCTCGTCTTCCAAAACAGCTTAAGGAAAAGCTTTGATTAAGTCACCACTTTCAACTATGTTGAAATTCGATTTCTTTGACCAAAATACACCCAAAACACATAATCCATAAGAAAACATTGATTAGTCACAAACACCAGATATGAGTGGTGAGCAATCGTTGATGAAGAAACATCTCCCAGCTCACAGACACAGCGACGAAGCACCAGTGACGCAGTCTGCTCCCAGCTCTCTCCTACTGAGACACACTGCTATGTCTGTATAAATGTAAGCTTTTGGGAATCTTAAAACAAAGCCTATTTTCTGCTGCCATCCACCCACAACCATCTGCTAGGCTATGGATTAAGGATGATGGCGGCCTCCTAAGGAAGTTTCCCAAGGAAAATGAGCTTCTGAAGCTATAGGTCAATGATTTCAAGCAGAAGGAAACTATTTTGGATTTCAAGGTCTGTTTGTCTAGAAGTCCAAGAAAAAAAGAAACTATGTTTAGCAATCACATTATTTTGGTTTAAATAACAATACAGAGAATTTTTTTTTTAAAATAGAGTAATGTCCTGGTTCTGCTTGATCACGCTAGCTGTTACTTGCTCACGTATTTATCCAACAGCTATTTCAGCATCTATCATGCGCCAGGTTCTGCGCTTAGCACAGTTAGTACTGTGGTCAACTTCTGATCATCAGGAGGCCCAAGAGGTAGATAGAAGAACAGACAAGAGGTCATTGAAATCCTTTTCTTCCTAGCATTCCTAGCTAAGGGTTACAGACAACGCATAACGAGAGTATGACGAGAGGGACCCTCCAACCTAAAGATAAGGGGTAATGAGAATGTCAGGCTTGAAATTGTAAGGACTACACTAACTGGTGGGACGCATTCTGGCTAGGTGGAATCATCTTACAGTCATTTGAGGAATTTGGGTCCTGTGATGGGAAACGCCGAGGTTTCTTAGGCGACAGGCAATCGAGAATCTGACCTTCAAGTGATTGTTACGCTGTCATATGTATTGCCCACATATAGCCAAGTACTTGTGAGGAAACAGCCTTCAAATTGTGATCGGGACATTATAGGGGGGCAATTCTCTCTGAGCATGTCACAAGGGGGTGATCTGGGGATTGGTGAGAAATGGGAAGGTGTTACATGTATTTATAAACTTCTCTAAAGATTTGAGGAAACTAATTTTTATCTGCAGTAAGCTATAAGACAGAATTGAGAAAACCACGCAATTCTTAAAAGAGCAAGAAAAATCACATTAGAATGAATTATTTTTATTACCACTCTTCCTTCTCCCCCCACCCTTCCGTATTTTTTTGTTTTGGGCCACACCCTGCTGTGTTCAGGGCTAACTCCTGACTGCTCAGGGATCATATGTGGTGCCAGGGATTGAAACAGGGTCAACCAGCTGCAAGGCAAGTGTCTTAACCCCTGTACTCTCTCTGGCCTCCAATTACCATTATTTCCAATGGGCATGGAACTTGTTCCTTGGAGCTAGTGTGGCAAGGACACACTTAAAAAAAAATCTTTTGTGCTTTTTCTCCTTCCTTTCCCTTCCCTTTCCATGTTCCTGTGTGATAAATGGGGGTCGTACTTCAGTTGTGGTTGCTTGTGTAATGTGCTGGTCAGAGATGACAGTTTAGCTTGTGGTGCTGCACACATTGGTTGTGGTGCTCCAGAAACTGCACAGTCTTGTGCTGCTCTACCAGCAAGTGAGGGGGGTGCTCATTTCTAGCCTCAGGGCAGGGCTCTTCCTGAGTTATTCTCACAGTCCTCCCTCTGTTCCACCTCGCCCCAAGCCAGGAAAATCAATTCAGCCTCCTAGAGCTGGAGGTCAATTCTGAGCTTTCTGGTGATGTAATTTGCCTACTGTCACAATTAGTAAATCAAAGGATTAGACTCATTCCCAACTTCAGCTATAGCCAACAAACAGCATGTGGGGAGAGTAAGAACAAAAAACCAACCAACCAATCACACAAGCCAACAAAAGGACTTAAAAGTACTGATGCCCTTACCCACTCCTGAATATCCTGATTCATCCAGGCAGGGCGACACCCACATATCTGTACTTTATTTTCCTTCCTTTCTTTTTTTCTTTTTAAGAAATGGGGCAATAACCTGTGGTGCTCAGGAATTGGACTCCATAGCTAGGATGTGACTTACCACCCATGTTATATCCCTGCTCCTCACATCTGTGCTTATTTTGGGGGAAGAAGAGGGTAAGAAGGTTTGGGCCACACCCAGCAGTGCTTATGGGCTGTTTATGTGCTAAGAATTCACAAGATAGTACTTGGTGGACCATATCCAGGATTGGGCATCTGAACCCATACAGGTGAGATGCAAGGCAAACGCCTTATTCCCTGAGCTCTCTTTCTCTCTGGGTCAACATCTGTACTTTAAACACAGCTCTCTTAAGTGCTTCTGAATGGCTTCAGTACCTTGTGGCAGTTCAGCTCCGGCTTCTGATTCGGGACTGGCCTTGTTACTCCCGTTTTCCCCTCACCGCTAGTCTCATTATCTCCATTTTCTTACCTCTCTACCCGAGGGCACTTGCCTGCAGTTATGAAGGAACTTGGTGGCTCGACTCCTCCTCCTTCCTGCCCTCTCCTCAGCCCCCCACCGCCCCCCGGCCACGCGAGCTGGGTTCTGCTGTTCTGGGCTCACACATCCCACTTTTCTTCCGTGTGGGAAATGGTTAGGTCACACCTAATCTCAGTGGAATGGATGAACTAAACAGCTAAAGGTTTGCACTAGATGGTCTTTTTTCTTTACTCATATCTATTGAAACTACGCTAAGGCGGAGTGGGGAGACTGCACGGAGGCGGCAGTGGGACGGAGTTCATCCAACTGCACAGATGTGGCAGGGTCGGGAACCCTAAACTCCGTCTCCCTAGTATTTGCTTTGCGTATTTCTCTCAAATGTAGACAAGGCTTGTGGCTTGCTTTTAACTGTAAGGACATGGCAGAAGGGAAAAGGTTTTACAGATGTGATTAGCTTCGTGCTTACCTGAGTTAACCAAGGCAGAGCACAGCCTGGGATGACCTAACCCTAAGGTGTCTCAGGCACCTTCCAGGCGGCTGAGACCTCGGAAGCAAGACATCCCACACAGCACTCACTCCATTCCACTTTCTGGAGAACAAACTCTCTGAATTCTCACAAGGAATTTTGCCTGCCACCCTGAAGGGAGGTGGAGGGTGTGGAACTGAGTCTTTCACTGCTTGAGCCCCCAGATGTAAAGAGAGCAGCTGGGCTCATTTCAGACCCATTCTAAACCCCTAACCCATGCATTATTATTTTGCTTTTTTGGGTCACAGCCGGCCATGCTCAGGGGCTACTCCTGGCTCTGAACTCAGGAATTACTCTTGGAGGTCTTTGGGAGACCATAAGGAATGCCAAGGATCAGACCCAGGTTGGCTCTGTGCAAGGCAAATGCCCTACCTGCTGTACCATCGCCCGGCTCCCGAGTACATTCTTTTCTTGCAACTGTTCATTACTCAGTCATAGATAAAGCAGATGGTCTTAGACTAAGGTCTAAAACCCTGTGTCGTGGCTCTCCCTAACTTGAGCTCACCTGACCATTGACCAAATCTTATGGTAGAGAAAACACGGAAGAGCAGACGTTAGCATAGGGAACTGTGTGCTCATGACCTCCTCTGGCCCTGATGCTGAGCAGAATGCAGTGTTCTACACACTAATGGCTCAAATTTTTCAGTGCTGACAAGTGGAAAACATCATTACTTTAAAATGTGCTCTTTAAATGAAGTTCCTATACTGTTTTGGAGTAGGTCTCTTCTGATTTAGCCTGAACTTTCCTGAGGTTAAGAAGCATTCTCTGAGGGAAGGTCGGTACTGAAATACTACCTAGAACTCCAAAGTCATTCTAATCAGTCAGTGAATGGGGGCTTTTCAAATGTGCATTAAAGGAGACTGTGTGAAAATGACAAGCAGTGTTCAAACAGAAACAGGAACTTTGATTAGCATGAAGACCCATTTTGAGATAACCAAAATGGTTCTGTTAAATTTTGTAGCCAATAAATGCTAGAAAAAGAGGTGAATTCGCGCTACCTTCCTTTTTCAAGCTAAATTTTGTTAATGTTGTTTTCTGGGACACACCCAGCAATGCTTAGGGGTTACTCCTGGCTCTGCACACAGGAATTATTCCTGGCAGTGCTCACTGGACCATACGGGATGATGGGGATCAAACTTGAGTTGGTCGCAAGGCAAATGCCCTATGCGCTGTACTACCGCTCCAGCCCCTCATGCTAAAATTTTAAGCTTTAAGTAGCTCCAAAACTTAGGCCTACTTTGTTATTTTTTGAGCCACATGTGGTGATACTCGGGGTTACTTCCGTAATTTTGTGCTAGAGGATGAAGTGGTGCTAGGGATGGGACTCCAGGCTCCTGCATGCAAGTGTAAGCTCCCGCTCACTGAGCTACTTTCTGGTCCCTACAGCCATGTTTAAAACAATCTTGCACTCCACACAACAGGAAACAACATAGGAACAGGGTCTGATTCACTACTGATCCTTATAAATGATGCTGTTAAGTCACTGGATATTAAGAGAGGGATTTTTCCTGGAAAGCAAGGGAGCATATATGTGTGTGTGTGTGTGTTGGGGGGGGTGGGGGGGGAGTGTCAAAACTGGGGAGACCACTGGGATATCAAAAGTTATCCAATTACATCGAACCATAACCTGTTAAATCTAGAGATATGAAGGCCAAGTACGCAGCAGAGGGAACGAAACCCAGCACAACAAATACTGCGTTTGTTCTAATAAATTTACTGCAATGTTTTGCTGCCAATGGTGCCTCTTCAAAAAAATATGTAATTTGTGTGTCCTTATGAGGCTTGTCATCATTAAAGATGGTTAAAATTAATACTTCTAATTACAGTTGCATTGCATACTATAATTTTTTGTTAATACTGATGGCAGCAATGACTTCATAAAACTCCCAATGAACGACATGCTCTAACTCCTACATAATTTGCTTCCTAGGTAAGAAACCAGTGGCACGTGGGTCACCTGTACCCCCCAACATTCTCAGCGGGTCCTCCTTTAAAGAGTTTCAGGACCTCCCTAAACTTATAGATGGGGATACCGAGATCCTGAAAGGGCTAAACTCAGTTAAGTCCTGACCCAGTCCACTGCCTTGTACTTACTGAGAACTTTAGCAGGTACTGTAGGCTAGGTCTGGCCGACAGAAAACGCTACAGTTGGATCTAGCACTCTCAGTAGACTAAGCAGAAAAGAAAGCAAACCAAAAACTGGGCCATAGTGATAGTACAGCAGGTAGGGCATTTGCCTTGCATGGTGGACCAGGTTCGATTCCTGGCACTCCATATGGTCCCCAGAACACTGCCAGAAGTAACCCCTGAGCAATGCAGGTGTGACCCAAAAAGCAAAACAAAACAACCGGTGGTGTAAAACTAGGGGAGGCTGGACTGGGGCTGGGGCTCAGTGGTAAAGGGCGTGTGGGAAACCCCTAGATTCAGTAACTGGCGCCACCAAAAACCAACAACAAAAAAGAACAGAGGAAGTGGTTTTCCAAGTGAAATCTAAAACTTTGCTCTAAGTATTGCTGTAGTGAATCTGAGTACAAGCATCTTTCACAATGAAGACGGGAGGCCATGGTTAGAAATGTGGGGAGACCAAAGCGGGTTTCTGGCTCCGAAACTTACCAGCTGTGTGACATACGGCACATTATCTAACTTCTCTAAAATAGATTTTTCTGATTTGTAAAATGGGATAAAAAAAAACCCTTACAGAATTCTTAGGATTATATAAAAAACTACAAATTCTACTTACCTACTATTGTTAACTACCGTTATGGGGCTGTGATGAACTGTTATGGGACTCCAATGATGAAAAATAACTGATCTTACAGAACAGAACAATTACTTTTTTTTTTTTTTTTTGCTTTATGGGTCACACCTGGCTCTGCACTCAGGAATTACTCCTGGTGGTGCTTGGTGGACCATATGGGGTGCTGGGGATTGAACTGGATTGGCCGCATGCAAAGCAAATGCCCTCCCCGCTGTACTATCGCTCCGGCCTCATTTATCTTTTACTGCAATTTATTATCTTGCCTAGTTAGGCCCCCCAATCCTATTACTGGGTTGGGGAATATGCGATTCAAGAGGGTGACCTGAAAGGCAGAGCATAACTCCAGACGGAGCCCTTCTGTGTGGATTTCTCCGACTTGTACCCACGAAGACTGCAGGATGGACCTCAGCAGTCCCCACTCCAAAATAAAATACTATTAGCAAAAAAGAGGATTAGCTCAACAGCACAGATAAGGTCAAAGGTATATCAAACACAGCAGTACATACACAGATGTTTCTGAAATGTGAGTCCCCTTTCCTATTCACACACCCTCAAATACAACCGTGGTCATATAAAAACAAAACTAGCCTAGCTGCAATACTATATTCATTAAAAAAAAAAAAGACAAAATGTAGGTTTCTGAGTGTTCTATGGTATGTTTCTTACAATGTGCTCTACACAATCTCAGTACTGATACCTTTGTCACACTACGCAGATGGTCTGATGACTTCTGATAGGAGGAAAGGAAAGTGCTTTGTCTAGGAAGGCAGAAATGTATCTTGACTGAAAGACAAAATATTCCCGCACATCAGAGTTACATGTTTAATTAAAAACAAAACAAAAAACCGCTACTATTTGCTCCCTCATAAAACGTATCTCTAAGGATTCTCAACGCTTGCTCAACTACAAATATGAACACTAGCTTCTCAGAAAACCAAGAGATGGTGGTACTGCCCAGTAGAGGACTTGTGCAAAAATACGTCTTTAATAAGGTGAAAACAAGTACCTGTCAGTAAGGCTGAAAAGCACGGGAAAATGTATGTGTAACTAAAATGCCATCCAGGAAACAGTTACAACCACCAAACTAGGGAAGGCTTATTTTTCTATTTTACTTCAAAAGAAACAAATAAATTGGTCATCAATCTTTGATTAGTTCTGGGTTTGCGACATCTCCAGAAACTGTACAAATGGATAATTCTTTTTCTTTAAATTATTTATAACATGTATATCACATAAGGCAAATTCACTCATGCTTTACTTCAGTAAAATGGAAAAAAAAAAGCTTTCTCCAAAATTGGCACTAAAATTGCTTTAAGTTCTTAATAGCAAGGAGATACATCCAACTATAAGAATGAACACAATCATAATACATATAAAATCAAAATTATTTCCTTTATAGCATCAGCAATGAGTAACTCCAGAGGTAGTATGGCAGAAACGAGCATGGATCCTACCAGGTCACAACGAACGAAGAAATTAAAATTCATTTTTTCTATGGTTTTGACCATAAATTGCTTTACACATTTATGACCTGAATAAAAACCACTCTCAGCAGAAATCTTGGCCCATTAATTCAACTGACATATCAATTTACAACTTTCAGGACTGCAGATATAAAAAATGTATAGTATAAAATAAGTAAGTTTGAAATGGTTTTAATCATATTCATTAAAAATATTTACATTTCCCAGTACTTACTTGACAAAACCCCTTGCAATATAATTCTACTCTAAACTTTTATTTATAAAATGAGGCTCATTTATGAGATTTCAATGAATGTTATACTGCAAATTACTTACATTCTGTAAAATATTTTAACTTTTTCATATCAAAGGTAGTTTATATTGGATTATCTGAAATCCAATAGTGCCCACAGAGGAGCTTCTATACTTCTTTTCATTAATGCTTGGAAAGCACTGTGAAAATGAAAAGTGCTGTTAAGTGCTATCATCTCCCTTAAATCTTTCACTTATACTGTGTGCACATTGTGAAATAAACACATATGCAGCGTGTCCATGTTTTGATATGTATTTTTATTTCCCTGCAGTTTTCACTTATCAAGAACAAGTAACAGGGAAAGTTGTCTGAACTAGTGCATAAACAAACATTCTGAAACACCACTACACGTATCTAATTTACAAGAACCGTATAAAAAAAGTCACTAAAACACTACACTATGAAGGTGTCCAACGCTTACAGTCAGACTTTTTTCCAACCCGTTACTTGCCTTGTAGCCACAGGAAAACTCTCCAAAATTGAAAAGACAATCTTGCCACAACCCTCCCCCTCCCAATACCTGGGATGGCTCGATAGCTAGACTTCCAATAATTATTGCAATGACATAATGCAATACATACCTGGTAAAATATCCTTTATGTGGTGTGTGACAGTTTAAAGCCAGTTAAAATATGCAGTCTTCAGGTAAAATGTGATCCTTGAAAAATTTTCATATCTGCACAATTTAAATGTGCTAGATGCATAATTTTTCCTAGTCCATTTTTTCTGTAATTATTTTTTATAAACTGGTATTATAAATAGAAATATACATTCAAAATATATGGAAAAGTGAGTTACTACATTAAATTTGCATGTATCGATCCATCCCTTTCCCCTGCACAGTAATAGAAAATACTATTTTTGCCTTGAACTTCATATTTGACAGTGAAATGCCACTAAAGTATTTACCAAAAAAGTCCATCTAGTCAAATTGTGAAACAAAATGAACCAAGTGAAAACTTTACAGTTCCTTTAGAAAAAAATTACAAGAATTTCATTTCCTAGCTATGAATCTTTAACGTTTTAGACACAAAGTTGGATTTATTTTTACAAGGTACAAAATGTAAACATGGCAAAATAAATAGTTAAAACAAGTGATGCAGGATCCCATTTCATGCTCATGATCCCATTAAAGAATTATTTTTTAAAAATCCATTCAGTTGCAAATTCAAGTGCAAAAGCATGATGATGAATATCTACTATTCAAGTAACAGAAATAATATTGATGATACAAATAAACTATTTTACAAGGTAGTGATTTCCCCAATTTTACAAAATATACATCCTATATCGTTTGACATTCGATATACTGTAGTCCATTTAGGTCCATTGTCAGCTCTGTGAGCCACAGAGCGTCGCCTTTTGCATTCAGCTGGAACATGGGAATGGCTGCGCACCACCGGCACAGGTCAGAGCAGCACACGACGGTTAGGTCACTTCCATAGCTACTGTTGTTTCTGCTAGTCCATTTAAACCCAATCTCTCTGGTTCATGGTTCTCTCTGTAATAAGGCAAAGCGTAAAATAAATATTAATACTCTCGAGAATATGTTACCACTTCATGATTACAAGTGTTTCTGTGTCGCTACAACTAATACACATTTCACAAAAATCATTTTCCATTTTATAATTTTTTTTTAGTAAGTATTTTATTATACCATCGTGAGATATACAACCATTTTACATTCTATACACGAGATTTTATTCACTTAGTTATCCTATCAATTCCTAATCGGTTAATCATAAATCTTTACTTAGCAGAGATGGTAGCATAGTATTTTGGTATAGGCCGATGATACTTTTTTTAAAATGAAACATAATGATAATTTTTTAAATTAAGGCACATACTATGCTCAAAAGAACACTTCTTCAGGTGTCTAATATTACTTATTTTACATAACAGCTTAATTTACAATTTTATGGTTATGATATCCAAGCACAGCAATCTTTTTCTTATTAACTTATATATTAGGGCTATAGAGAGAAAATCTGAAAGTGGCGGGAAAGCTCAACAGGCTGGAGTGGGGGGCTTGGCGTGCAGGTCACAGAGCTTGATCCGCCTTACTAACTACACAGTCTCCCAAGCAAGACGAGGAAAAGACCCCGAGACTGCTGGGTGTGGCTTAAGATACACAATCAATTTTCAAAAAGCGGATATGTAAAAGCATATTCTGAAATTCTTAACTCACTGATTCAAGTCTAAATACTCTCAATCTTGATAGCAAGAGCAATTTACAATGCTGATGAAAACACAAAGTTTGGTTTCAACCTGATATCTATGTGGACTTTAAAAACAGCAACTCTAGGGGCTGGGAGATCTCTCCAAGGCTGTAGCTTGAGTCTGCTGGCGGCGCACGGCTCTCCCCCCACTACCAGGCGCAGCTACCGCTCCCCCTCCCAAGCCCCTGTCACAAACAGATTCTGACACTTTGGTTTGGTGGTTCCACCAATCCCCATTCTTACTGGCACTTTATTCACTGAGGTCACCCACCAGTGACCACAAAGAATCTAGGGGCCGGAGAGGAATGCAGCAGTGAGGGAGCTGGCCTTGTATGCGTCTGACCCAGGTTCGATCCCCAGGACTCCACTTGGTCCCTGGAGCCCACCAAGAGTGATCCCTGAGTCAGTAGTGCTCACGCCCTGAGCACAGCCAGGCGTGGTCCAAAAACCAAACAAAAACCTGGGTCATGCAGTTCTATATATCTGTTGAAGACCAAGTTGTTAACACACATCTAGTGCTTGAACAACGAAGTCTCTTCTCTCTCTGGAGAGCCAGCAGAAAGCACAGAATGACATTCGGCATGCGTCGCGGCGCCCACACACACCTTGCTATGCTGCTGATGGCGCTGCTGGGAGTAACCTTTGGCACTCTGTCCATACTGGCAGCAACCGTGGCAAGTTTTAAGGCTGTTGGCGATGGTGCTGAAGTCCGTGTGTTGATATGCACATTGACTGGAGAAACAACACTGACGTTATTGAGGTGCACTGTGTTGGTCAGGCAGGAATTGTTCATGGGGAGCGCCTGAGGGCTGCTTGTGCACAATGCTGGGATTAAGTGGTTTGTAGTGGTGTGGCCGACTGTCCTTACAAGCTGGACGGCCGAAATCCCTGGGCTGGATGATAAAGCCATATTGGTAGAATATAACGTTTTAGAGGTTCCTGAAGGGAAGAAAAAGAAAATCATTCAAAATTCTTGTCATGAGATATTATTCAAACTAAAAGAAAAAAAAAGGGAATTAATAACAGAAGCAAATATTCTATTCCAAATAGCAAATTACTTTCTACACCGAGCCCCTCCTGAGAAGTTCTGGTAATTCGCTCAATACGCTCACCTGCCGTAGACAAAGGCTCTGCAGAGTACTTTCCGTACTGGGAAACTACATTACGGCAGAGAGGGCGTCTGGAAGCTGTGGGCAGGTGGAATGACAACTGGGCTTCTATAAGAATCCATAGGTACAAGAACGGTAACGAGAAGAAGCCAAGACTCACGGATGGACACGGACTGAGATTTATACCAAACACACTGTCATCACATGACCGTGCCTTGCAGCTCCTCTTAAAGCTTTGCCATTTTCTTGGTGTGCAATGTCGAAAGTGTCTTTTTGCTCTGTGATGACAGTCAATTTTGGAAAACGAAGGGGAGGAGGTGATGGTCCTGGCCTTGTGATGGAGTGAGCTGTCAACCTGTGACTTGCGTGGCGGAAGGAGTAGCAGGAAGCTCAAATCTGTAGCTGCTTGGGCAGGGAACTGCCCGAGGCTCCTGCAGAGCACCAGCGGGCGGTCTTGGGAGGCCAACCCTCCAGTGTGTCAGACCTGAGTTAAGGCGGTTTGGGGGAGTGGGCGCCTTCCATCATTTGAAAATCAGTCTTAGGACACTAACTACTCAGAAGGTGGGTGGGAGGGGACGGGGGCTTCCAGAAAGCCATGACCAGAAGGAGACCTGAAAGAGTTCCTGTCGCCAGCCCCAGCTCCAGACTGATGGTGTTAGCTGGAAGGCACAAAGTGTCCTCAGGGAGAGTCCATCCCCTGACAACACAGCTTTAGACCCCAAGGCAGAGCAGCTTAGAATAACCAGACGAAACCAGCTAGGGGCAGGCACTCCATCGTGGGTCTGGGTGCCAATGGTTTTCCTGTCCCTTACTGAGAGCGTTTTATCTCGGAAGTCATCCACACCTCTGGGGCACGCTGTTTCCACCTTTCCTTTCTGGTGTCACTCCCTTCCTGTACTTATAAACGCTTCTCTCTTTCCTCTCTCGGGAGAAGCCAGTGCTTTCGCCTTTCCCTTCTCTCCTATTTCCTAAGTAAAACTCCACCACGGTGTCTTCGCTGGAGCTGTCCCGTGAGAAGACAGTTAACCAGGGAACCTGGGTGGGGCCAGGACTTTCATGGCCACACTGGCAGGAACTCCTCCAGGCCCCTCTCTGCGGGGCTCCCCCTCCTCCCTGGCCCCCGAACTCTGTGCCGGCAGTAACAGGCACGGCAAGCCTCCGAGGACAAAGGGGGTTCCCAGCAGTGCTGCACGTGAAGGGGGGCCAGACAGGAGAGCACACAGCAGCAGGAAGGTCAGCTGATCTCAAACGCAGGCCACCCGGATTAGATTTTGCTTTAGCAGTACAAGGATAATTCAATGGTGATGGTTACTAATTAGCTTGATGGGTTTCTTAAAATGTGAAGAAACTGACAGTATGTGGACCAGCTAGGCAGGACGGAGAATCACACAGGCTGGTGTAGAATAGCTGAGGAAGGAACACAGGGACCTGGCACAAGGTGAACTCTAGAAAACACCCTCTATTCAGGTGGTTCTGATTGGCTCTCCCCCGCACCCCCAACACACTCTGAACTGGAAAAACACAACTATAAAACCACCACCAAATCTGACACCAGTGACTGACAAGCAGTAAGCCAGAAGTACCACATGGAACCACAGGCTTACCTGAAGGCTGGACAACACCGTTTATGTTGTTGTGGCCAGTGTTCTGATCCTTGGCCACCTCACTGCGACTCCGGAACAGGTGCACTGACCACTGCGGATGCAGCAAAGTGGGCACTGGCTGAGTCCAGGGTTTTAGACATACAGTCAGAGGTGCTTGAGCTCTGTACAAAAAAGAATCCAACCCTCAGTACTGCAGATGGGGTTATACCACTAAGGAAAGGGGCAGACCAAAAGAGGCTACTGCCTTTTAAAGCTTCAACGGTTTCAGGTCCTCAGATCAAGAGATCTAGGGTTCTATACACTATTTTTGGAAGGTGAAACAGGAACATAACTAAAATCAGGAAAACAATCACTTTTGAGAAAGAACCAGGAGACTCGAAAACTCAAAACCTTCAGTGCTCTATTGATTTTCCTACCAGCCTGAAAGAGAACTTGTTAAAAATACCTGTAAACTCAGTATGATTGGTGTCTGCTAAGGGAGCAGACACGGGGGTGGGGATGGGTGGGAGGAGAGGGTATCTGGGGCGGTGGGGACACACTGGTGGTGGGGCTGGTGTTGAATGATAAATGCCTGTAGCAACTGTATTGTAAAAAACACAGTACTTTGTAAATCGCAGTGTTTAAATAAAGTTTAAAAACTTTTGAAAAAAAAACCCTGTTAATCTAGAAATCAGGGGTTGACGGGGGAAAAGATGAAACCATTTATGATTATAAGGCATGCTGTCACAACAGAAAAGTTAGAAGTCCTAATCTTTGAGCAGACTGAAAATACTTAAGACTTGCTGACCAAGTGAGTCAGGAAAAAGCAAACGAAGGCAACTTTCATGGCTATTGTTCTTGATTTTATTTAATGCCTTTTGGGGGCCTTCCCAGCAGTGCTGGAGAAACCACGCAGTGCGGGGCATCACACCCAGGGGCTGCACATGCCAGGCTGGGCTCCAGCGCTTGCGTTAACTCCTGGCTCTTTTGATTAATTTGGTTTCAAACGAGTTGGCTGCTACTAAGAGGCCCCAGCACTCAAAGGCGGGTGAGTTCCAGACCCACCTGGGAGTTAGGGAAGCGCTGACGGGCTCTAGGATCTGAGATATTCAGGCTATGGGACTCAGGACCTGCAGGATAGATAGTAGGCTGGACCTGGCCCCGAGAAGATGCGCTGAGCACCATGGGAAACCGTGGTCTGAGCGCTCAGGAAAAACCGAGACTGCCAACTTGATCATTGCATTCAGAGTTACTTTCAGAATTAAGGAGCAACAAAACTCAAGACCTGAAATACAAGTTTCCCCTTTTCAGTGGTTTAAAAAAGGATTATTTCTGAACAGTTCTGGAGGCCACAGAATAAAAAAGAATCTTACAGGACTTTTTATCAAGGGGTTGGCATGGTTACTGTCTCCTGGAAATGACAGTTTTATGAAGTATTTCTACTGTTATCCTCAGTGTTTCATCATAGTAACTACAGACAATTTCACTTCATGATAATTCCATTTCTTTGGAGACAGGAGATTCAAAAAGGCAAGGGCTATTTTGGTTTTGCTTAAAGTACAATTCAAGAGGATTACCTCTAAGCCCATCTGGTATAGCTACACTGCACCTAAACATACTTTAGGAAGGAATTAGAAGATATCCTTGGGGAAAAAAAATTCTGGAGGAGCAAATAAAAAGAAGGGGGAGATTGGGGCAAGGGATGCTAGTTCTGATATCTATAACCTTGAAAATTTCTTGATAATTTTTTCAAAATTACCAAGAAATAACTCCCGCACTGCAGTTATTTCTTGCCTAAATTTAAAATGCCAGACAGGGCTCTCATATTCTCAGAAAACAAACTACTGCTGCACAATGATAAATTATGCAATTTAACGGAACACAGGTTTTGATCCCTAAAACTGAAAGCGGCAATATCAACGTTATCTTGTGTGACCAGACTCACACTGAACTGTGAAATTCCGAAAGAAGGAAGAGACAGAATGAGATTTCAGGACAGTTTACCTGTGCTTTCGGGTGTGTCTGCTGCGAGGAGTGCTGAGACTGCTGTTTCTGCTGGAGCTGAGCGAGCTGCTGCCTCTGCATCTGAGCTAGCTGCTGCTGATGCGTCTGGAACTGCTCTTCTGTGATGCCCCCTGTTACTGGGAAAGGCATTCATTTCAGAAGGAAGTACGTTTCATTGGGAAGGTTTTTTTAAAAAATTAGTTTTTGGTTTTGGGGCCACACTCAATGATGCTCAGAGCTTACTCCTGGCTCTGAGCATCACCGCCGCAGGACTCAGGAACCACACGGGGTGCCAGGGACCAAACCCAGGTCAGCTGCATGCAGGGCAAGTGCATTACTATTACTACCACTATTACTACCGCTATTACTACCACTCTGACCCCAGTTTTAAGGTATTTTTAATAAAAAATGAAAGTAAGACAAAAGCAATTAGGAATTACAATGCATAACAGACAAAAATCAACAGAAAGGCTAATCTTTACCAAGGTCTCATAGGAAACCAGACTTCGTAATACCACCTGCTAAAAAACTTCATGTTTTTACTTTGTAACAGTTCCAATACAATTATTATACCAATAATTCAGATTTAGTATCTTAAGAGTTCAGGCCTAGTGATCCGCATTCTGGTTACTACAGGAGGAAAACTATTCAATGTAATATAAATAGTAAGCAGGAACATCAGACTATAAATGGATGTGGTTTTCAAGTAAAATTACTTTTACTCAAGTAAAATTACTTTTCTTGTTACACATAAGGAAAGAAAAAATGCACACTTAACCTTATCATCATAAACAAGTTTGTTAATATCTATAAAAATATGGGTTCGAATGGATCAGGAGGTCTTTTCAAAAGTGAAATCTACCAGAAGCGTCTGGGAGTCAGAGGTTGGGTGGGACAGAGAAGGGAACAGTGTGCTAACAATTGTTGTAAGTGATAATACCAGCCTAGAACTGAGTATTGACTACAGGCAAAAAGATAACCTCTAAATGCATGTATCACAATCCACAGTGTGTAAGAGAAGGAAGAGAGAGAGAGAGAGAGAGAGAGAGAGAGAGAGAGAGAGAGAGAGAGATAACTCTCCACAGAGGCAGGCTAGGGGAGAGGAGAGAGAATCGGGGACAACTGGTGGTGGGAAATGGGCACAGGGAGAGGGATAGGTGACCGAAACCGGACATGAACATTTTGTAATTGTGTATCTCACGGTGGTATAATAAAATATTAAAAAAATGGGTTCGAATTTAGAGGTATCCAGAAAGCTAGACACAACATATCTTTAAGTGTAATCAATTATTTTTTGCGACCAACTGTTTTAAAAGTTAATAGAACACAAAACAGGACAACTGAAACTTTTGTTTAAAAGAGAAGGTAAGTTCACCACGCAATGATGAACTGGGGTCATCACTGGAAGGTGACCCAAGCTCTTTGCATATGTGAGGTCCTGAGTTTTATCACCAGCACTGAGGGGTTTCTCCCACATTTTCTTAAAAATACAAAGAAGCTTGGTGGCCGGAGTGATAGTCCAGCGGGTAGGGGTGTTTGCCTTGCATGCGGCCGGCCAGTGCCGGCCCAGGTTCAATTCCCGGCATCCCATATGGTCCCCCAAGCACCGCCAGGAGTAATTCCTGAGTGCACAGCAGGAGAAACCCTTGAGCATTGCCGGCTGTGACCCCCAAAAAAAGCAAAAAAAAAATATTAAGATTAGATGACAGAACTATTTCCATAGAAGCTAGTATACAGTAAATGCATTAGTCAAGAACTGTTAAAGACATTCAGAATAATGTGCTACCAGAATATCTGTGCTTCATGTTTCTTATTACTTTTAATCCTCTCCACTGTTTCACTCAACCAACCAGTACTGTGTAGTGGTCAGGAGTGAATACAGAGGGGAAACCCCTTAAGAACGGAGTCCCTACTATAGAATCTTACAGCACAGTTAGAATGAAAGGTGTGTGTGCATGTTGTGTGAAGGTTTGCATACAATTAGCACCCTAATCATATGATCTAAGGGAGTTGAGGTGGAGACAATTCACCTTCAAAACACACCCCTAGTCCATCACAGGTTGAAAAATCACTAATTATGTTTATCCTTATGATAATCTCTAAGGATGCTTTAAAAATTATATTAAATACTTACCCACTCAAGTTATGTATTAGGATCACAAATAAATTTTTTTTCTATTAAAAAGAAATCTGGGGCCGGATAGACAGCGCAGTGGGTAGGGCGTTTGCCTTACATGCGGCCAACTGGGTTCGATCCCCGGCATCCCATATGGTCCCGAGCACTGCCAGGAGTAATTCCTGAGTGTAGAGCCAGGAGTAACCCCTGAGCATTGCCGGGTGTGATCCCCCTAAAAATATCTATTTTTAAGTCCCAAAGAAGGACAAGTTTTAGCTACACTTTTATTTTTTACTCCTGGCAGTAATCAGGTATGCTGGGGATCAAAGTTGGGTAACTGTATGCAAGACAACCACCCTATCCACTGTACTATAGCTTCAGCCTCGGGTTCTATTTATAAACAACAAGAAAATTAATTCTAACTTTATAATCTTCAAAATCAAATGAAAAGGTAAAGTATTCACAAATTTCCAACTGTTTGAAAAGCTTGGGAAAAGATGAAAAATATCAAGAGCAGTAGGACAGAGTCTGTGTTAAACCCAAATATATTTGTGTCTTATGTGTATAAAGAGAGTAAAACTTCAAAGGAAATGAACTTGGAATTTGTTGGCGTATAGCGATTTTTTTGGGGTTGTCATTTAAAAATTTACTCTGGGGGACCAGAGTGATATCACAGTGGGTAGGGCATTTGCTTTGCAAGTTGCTGACCCAGGTTCAATCCCCAGCATCCCATATAGTCCTCGAGCACCACCAGGAGTAATTCCTGAGCCAAGAGCCAGAAGTAACCCCTAGTTCTTTGGGACCCCTGGTCCCACATTTTCTTAAAAATACAAAGAAACTTAAGATTAGGTGACAGAAATATTTCCCTGAGCATCACTGGGTATGACCCAAAAAAAAGCAAAAACAAAAAAAAAATTTACTCTGGGGAACTTGTCCAGGGTTGGAAATTACCACAAAAGTGTGGGGAATAAAGGATAGGTAAGACAGAGAAGGGGCCAGTTTGTCAATAATAGTTGGGAATAGTAATGCTGGACTAGAACTAAGTATGAAAAGTAGGTAAAGGAATATGCATGATAACCCTTCAGCTTTATCAGGATAACGCTGATGATATTATTGCTGGCATGATAACCCCTGCCAGCAATTTCTATCTTCATTGTCTACGCACCAACATCCACATACAAAGAAGATGAAATTGAGAAATTCTACATGGAACTGGAGGAGTTCTATAAAAAGATCACACCTTCTACAAGATCATAGTCGGTGATTTTAATGCCAAGATAGGAGCGAGAAGATCGGCTGAAGAACTCCACATCGGGACCCATGGCCTAGAATGGAACGAACAGGGTGAGAGACTATCTGAGTTCAGTCCACCAAGACCATTCATGGGAACTCACAGTTCCAGAAACCTGAAGCGAAACGTTGGATATGGGAATCTCCTGGCAGACAGTTCCACAATGAAATTGACCACATCATCTTCAATCGACGGTTTTGTCTGACCGATGTAGCTGTCATCCCCAAATTCCAAACAGGATCGGACCACCTCTCCTTTGTGCAAAATTCTACTTCCACGCGGGGAGAAAAGGCTGCAAAGTTTAAGAAGAGAACTCCCAGAACGACCACCAACTGGGAACTCTTTGGCACCATTGCAGCAACATGGGAAGATACCATCATTGACGACATTGAAGAATACAACCGACTGGTTCAGCACCTCCATGATTGTGCGAAGAATGCCGAGAGAGAAAAAGACACAAAAAAGAATGCCTGTCTTCAGAAACTCTCGAGCTCATTCGCCAACGTGGCAAGGCGCGAGCCTCAGGAGACCCCCAAGCTTGCTAAACGGTGCAGAGAAGTGATAAAAGAAGACCTCAAAGACAGAAGAGCAGAAATACTGGAAGATGCAGCAGAAGCCGGGAAAAGCATTCGCACTGTCCGCCTGTCCTTTGCCAACTATAAGACCAAGATGACTACCCTCCGATCTATCACATCTTCCAGAAAGGCAATGGAGAAGATTATCCAGGACTTCTACTCAAATCTCTTTGATAGCCACATCCACCTGCCCACATACCAAATTCCACAGGATGGATATGTCATTCCCAACGTTCTCCCTTCTGAAATCCGACACATGCCATCTTGTCAGTAAAGAAGGGAACAGCACCAGGCCCAGACAAAGTCAGACCCGAACACCTGAAGAATCTGCCGTCGGTACTCATCAATACACTAGCTCGGCTCTTCACACGCTACCTGTCCGAATGCAAGGTGCCCTCCCAATGGAAAACCAGCAGGACAGTTCTACTGTTCAAGAAGGGAGACATTCACGACATCGGCAACTATCGCCCCATCTGCCTGTTGTCCGTCATCTACAAGCTGTTTACATGAGTCATCCTGAACAGGATTAGCAAAACACTAGATGAAGGACAACCATGCGAGCAAGCAGGCTTCCAGAAAGGATTCAGCTCAATCGACCATATCCACACAATAACCAAGCTCATTGAGGTTTGTAGGGAGTACAAGATGCCGCTCTGTCTCACGTTCATTGATTTACAGAAAGCCTTTGATTCTGTGGAGACTGAAGCAGTCATCGAAGCCCTAGCCAAACAGGGTGTTCAAACCCAATACATCAAGATCTTTCCTGAGCTATATTATGGATTCACCACCAGGATCTTACCATTCTACAAAGAAATGATTATTAATGTGAAAAGAGGGGTTCGACAGGGTGATACCATTTCACCAAAACTCTTCAGCGCCACCCTCGAGAACATCATGCGACAATTAGAATGGGAAGGAATGGGAGTGAAGATAGATGGTCGGCAACTACACCACCTCTGTTTCGCTGATGACATCGTTCTAATAACACCAAACATTAGCCAAGCGTCACAAATGCTGGCTGACTTCGACCGAGAATGTGGAAAGATAGGTCTACAGCTGAATCTAAAGAAAACAATGTTCATGAAGAATGAACTAGTTCCTGAGGCCCCATTCACTCTCAATGGAAGAAACATCTCTGAATGCAGCAGTTATGTGTACCTAGGTCGAGAAATCAACGTGAACGACCTAAAACCTGAGCTGCGCAGGAGGAAGAGAGCGGCATGGAATGCCTTCAAAGGCATCGAAGAAATAGCTAAAAGGACAAAGAACCTCCGGCTCGGGCACATCTCTTTGACGCCACCATTCTTCCTGCATTAACATACGCCTCAGAGACCTGGGCCCTACGAAAGCAAGATGAGAATGCTATTCGGGTCTCCCAGAGAGGAATCCAAAGAGCTATGCTTGGAATATCATGCCTCACTCAAGTGAGAGAAGGAATCGGAGTTCTGACCTCCATCGCTATTCCAGAATCAGGGATGGTGTCTCGTTTGCCAAGGCATCGAAAATCAGATGGGCTGGACATGTAATGCGATTTGGAGACAACCGCTGGACTAGAGCCATTACCGACTGGATCCCACGGGATGTCAAAAGATCATGTGGCCGCCCACCTACAAGATGGTCAGACTTCATTGTAAAGACCCTGAAGGAAAGGTTTGAGGCTCTTCATATTCCTGAATCAACCAGATGCCATTGGGCTACATTGGCACGTGACAGGGTCCAATGGAAATGTTACTGGCGCCCGCTCGAGCAAATCGTGAATAACGGGATTCAGTCAAGTGATCAAGTGAACCCTTCAGCGTCTCGTTTTGCAAAATACAATGTGCAAAAGGAGAAAGTGAGTGAGACAAGAAAATTGCTGGCTGTAGAGGCAGGTTGGGGGAGGGTACATTGGTGCTGGGAACCGTGAGTGGTGGAGGGATGGGTGTCGGAACACTGTATGACTGAAACCTAATCAAACAGAATCAATGCAGATTGGTTCAATTAAAAAAATTACTCTGGGGCCCAAGAGTCAGCTTGACAATCCTTTGCACATACTAGTCAAGTGCTTGGTCCCAAGTCTGATTCCGAGCACAACTCACACTCCTCATCCCTGGGAGGGCTGGTGAGCCCAGAGCCACCGCACTGTTGTGTCGAACACTGAGTTCTCAGGTGGACACGGTAAGGACAAGCACCATCAGGAGTGACTCCTGAGTTCCTTGAACACTGCTGGGGGGCCTCACAAGGTTTGTAGTTCATGTGACTAGACAACACTGCCAACCAGAGGACTGCATGGGTGCTGAGGATGAAACCCAGGGCCGGCTGCATGCAGGACAAGCACCCTACCCCACTATCCCTCAGCCCAGGAGCACTGGCTAAGTATACATTGTGTAATGCGTATGTGTATGTATATATATCTACACACACACACACACATGCGCCATGCACACATATAAGGAATGCTGATAAAATGATCAGTCTGGGTTTAGATTTATTTGCTGTGTGGTTTTGTTAACACCATTTGTTCATGACCACCATCTATTTCCCCTAAGAAACCTAAATATCCTAAACAAAACTGCATCCAAATTAATGTTTCAGAACATTCTAGTTGCTAAAGCTTACCTGAGCTATCTTTAAAGCTTTTATGTATATAAACATTGATGGCTGTTTAAGAAAGAATCAAGAACAACTAGAAAAATTTCCTATCAGGAGTATCTTTTGGGAAAACCATTCAAAGTATCAGTAATTGTAAAAGTAGTAGATTGAAATATTTGGAAATGATTTTAAAAGCTGTTATTTATTCACCATAAATAATAAAACATTAAAACAAACACATGAGACTGCAATTGTTTGGTATATGTTAGCCAGATTTTTAAGTACAACTTTCTAAAACCCCTTCACTCCTTTTCAGGTACTTCATTATTTACTGAATTACTGACTCCATTTAAAACCACATCTGAGAGAACTATATAATGGACTTAATAGGTGCAAATGGGTACTTAAGATTACCATAAATTTTGTACTCTTTACGAAATGCTGTAAGGGTTGGCGAATGTAACTCAGTGGTACAACAATGTTTCTCTCTCTCTCTCTCTCCTCCCTCCCTCCTCCCTCCCTCCCCCCCCCCCCCCTCCCCCCCCCCCCCCCCCCCCCCCTCTCTCTCTCTCTCTCCTCCCTCCCTCCCTCCCCTTTTTGAGTCACACCCAGCAATGCTGAGGGGTTTCTCCTGGCTCTGCACTCAGGAATCACTCCTGGTGGTGCTTCGGGGGACCATATGGGATGCCGGGAATCGAACCCGGCCAGTATGGGCCGCCACATGCAAGGCAAACGCCGCCACCCGCTGGGCTATTGCTTCGCCCCAACAATGCTCTCTCTCTCTTTATGTATGAGGTTCTGGACCTGATGCCCATTATAATAAACATCATTTCACTTCGCTTATCTTCCCGTTGATCATCGATTTGCTCGAGCGGGCACCAGTAACATCTCCATACGCCCTGTCACATGCTAGTGTAGCCCAAGGGCATATGCTCAATCCAGGAACATATCACTATCTTCCCGTTCATCATCTATTTGCTAGAGCGGGCACCAGTAATATCTCCATACGTCCTGTCTCATGCTAGTAGAACCCAAAGGTATCTGCTTGCTCCAGGAACATAAAGAGCCTCAAACCATTATATTAGGTCATGGGAATGACCTAATATAAATGTTACTGGTATTTGGCATATCAAATACGACAAGAGCAGCTTGCCAGGCTTGCTGTGTGGGTGGCATACTCTTGTAGTCACCTCTAAATAAAGCATTTATTGATGAACCGTGCGGCCGCTAGCAGCCACGCGAGCCAGGCTGTGATAGTCTGGTCTGCTGGGTGGAGTTGGGAAGAGAGGGAAACCCAGATGTAGAAAATGGCGGCCCCCATGGAGTAGGGGTTTGTCTGGCTTGTTGTGAGGCTCTGCTGGGGTGGCAGGCCAGGGCTAGAACCCACCATGCCTGCTGGGCGCCTCATGAGCAGCTGGGCACAAGGAGAGCAAGTAGCAGCTCTGACTCATATAAGAGTTATTGAAATATTATGTATCTATAATACATTATGCCTCGTAGCTTGAAATTAACAACAACAACAACAACAACAAAAAAAAACCAAAAAAACAAAACCAAAAAACCTTGGCTGGTGACATAGTGCCAAGGTTAGGGAAGTGTGCCAATGATGCAGCAGGCCTGGGTTTCACCCCTTGTACCATCTACGGATGGTTCTCATGCCATGCGTATACCTGAGTGGAGAGCCAGGGTAAGCCCCAAGCATCACTCTGGCACACAAAAAAAACAGAAAATTTCAAAGCTTAAGCAACAACTAGAAGCTTAATCTACGTGAGAATCATTCTTCTTTACATTTCTGGTTTGGGCCATACCTGGCAGTGCTTGGGGAACCAAATGGGATGCTGGGATAGAACCTGGGGCAGATGTGTGCAAGACAACGCCCTACCCACTGCATTAGTACTCGAGCCCTTAGAATCATTGTAAACGGAGTCCTTCAAATATGTAGCTGAAGTTACTAAAGGATTCTGTTTGGTTTTCCTTCTCTGCTATGACTCTCGTTATGGATGCCACCATTATTATTACCATTTTTGAGGGCCACACTTGGTGGGATCTGGGACCATATATGAGGCCGGAGATTAAAAAAAATGCATTCAAGGCAAGTACCTTAACCCCTGCTGTATTTCCCTGACCCCTAACCTTAGTTTTGAAATTAAAAAAAATATATATTTTTGGTTTTGGGCCTCACCTGGTAACACTCGGGTTACTCCCAGCTCTGTTCTAAGGGGGCTCTTCTGGTGGGCTCAGGGGACCACATGGGATGCTGGGAACTGAACCTGGGTTGGCTCTGTGCAAGGCAAGCGCCCCTACCTGCTGTACTATTTGTCGAGCCCCAGTTTAGAAATATTTTAAGAGAAAAAGAAATGATACAATGGTGTAACACTATAAAGCAAAGACAGGAAAAATTAATCAAACCAAAACATTTTAGCTTTTTGGATGACAGAGGGGAAAGGCAAAAAATTAAAAAAATTGTCTATGAAATTAACATTACACATTTAAGATTTCAATTCCTTGCAGAAGGGGATAGAAAGATAGTGTAGCAGATAGGGTGCTTGCCTTGCATGCGGCCGGCACAGGTTTGATCCCCAGTATTTCATATGGTCTTCCAAGTGCAGTCAAAAGTAGCTCGAGAGGATAGCAAGGAATAACCCTGACCAGGTGTGGCCCATAAACCAAATATAAAAATAAATAAATAGTATTGGGGAGATCTTGTGTGTTCTAATACTGCAATGCTCATTTTATACTAAGTGGAAGCATGTTATTTGCATATAATTATGACGGTGAAAATATGTTATTTTGTTATAATCTGGATCAATACAGTACAGATATGATAGCAACATATACGAAAATCTATTTCCAGGAAGAGAGTCAGGTAAAGAGACCCGGAATGTATAGTAGAAAGCTGCAAATATCTGGCCACATTTAAGAAGGAACATAACTTGCGGGGGAGGCACTGAAAATCACTGGTGAAAAAGGAACTCAAGCTACAGTCAAATATAATTCTAAGTGCCTGTACATGATAGGTTTAAGCTTTCACTTTGGCAACGGTCTTTTTTCTTCTTGAATATACTAGCAGAATTCCAGTATAGCTAAACAATTTGAACAATGTCTGGAGTTGGCTTAAGGAAAGATTTGCCCTAACAGTCACAACTTCCTATTTTTAGATTTCTAAGTCTACTAAAATCAGACCAGCTATTTATCCATTTGGCCTCAAAGCTTATTAAACTTCAAAGAGTCATGAAATTTTATATAATGGGATTTAGTTTTTCTTACCCAAGTCTGTTTATGAGAAAATTAACCAACTAATTTAGAGAAATATGTCAACTTCCAATCATTCAAACAAATTCAATTTTCCATTACAACCTTTGAACAGACAGATGTCTAAGTCAAGTTTAAAAATAAGCACTTCTGTATCTAAAATTAGGATGAAGAAATTTCACATAATTTCACATATAAAATGTACATCCATAAAGCAATTTACAAATACGCTTTACAAGAAAGAAGATATTAGAAGTATGTAAAGTCATATTTAGTTTTGTCACTGGAATTTATGAATTATTTTTAATGAACACATATACAAGTAACTATAAATTAAGCTGATGAATAAATATGTGATGAAAGGCTACAAAAGAAAACACAAAATTTGTGTTTTAGATTCTCTCAAAGCATACATTATTTACAATGTACGCTTTTTTGGAAGGTAAATTTTAAATGGTACTCCCAAGAAGTAATGTATTTCAGTAAAGATAAAAAAGAATTCTTTAATAGAAGCAGACAGTCTTGTTCTTTCTTGAGCTGATCTTAATGAAGCTTAGACTCTCTTGCCTATAGGAACGGCACCTGTATTCTAGCTATGTATTTACACACCAAGCGCACACAATGCATAACATAAGTTGATGTTTTCGTAGACTGCAATTAGGATAAATGAAAGCCACCAAATTAGAAAAAAAAAGTCTAGTTGCTTAGACTGGGGAAAAAGATCACGATAAATGCCTTTCCTTCATGGGAATATACAAACCTTCACATTCCCCGAGTTCACTTACTGCAAAAGTATCGTCAGGATACACTTGGAGCACAGCGCCAGCTTACCTGATATGCCGTTCTTGCTGGTGTTCAACAAAGCGACAGATGCGGCAGAAACTCTTTTACTGTTCACAGTCTGCCCTGGTTTTCTTGAGGTACATTCTTCACTATCACTGTCCTGTAAATTTAGTAACCTTGGCTGGAAACACTGTAGTCGACATGATCTTATATTGCTTAATATTTCTGAAAGGGACAGTCTATTTTCACAATGTTTTTTGGAAGCATTGGTCCGAGAGAAATTAGAAGAAAAAGTCTATAGTTTGGGAAGAGCTTGAAAAACCATTCAGCATCTCAGGATCTATCTGTTTCAGGACGGGATCATGTTCTGTGGATATTCGGTCCATTATGACCCTGAAATATAATTAAAAAATTCAGTATGAACCAGGAAGAGCTACATTATCCTCTACAACGTTCCTACTAACTTATGGGCAAAAGGGAAAAGAAAAAGGTCCAAACAAGTAAAGCTTACCTGCCGCCTCTGCCTATTCGCCTTCTTGCGAAGCCTATACATCTTCTGGGCACTGTGAGTGCTGTAAGGCAATGCCTGTATCTCAACTTAGCCAAATCCGCCAACTCTGGATTTTCACAAGAATGGTTAGCTTGGTCCAAACGAGGCTGCAAAGAAAGAAGAAAAATTTAAAACTCATGGTGTCAACATGAAATGAAGTTAAATGAAGATAAAAAAAAAAACCGCACATGCACGACAGCAATAAACAGAACCATTAACATTCAGGAACAGGGCTAGAGAGCTCAACAGGTACTGCATGCTTTGCACGCTGGAGACCAGACTGGAGCACCGGTACACCTGGCCCCTGAACACAGAAGCTGGAAGTAGCCCGAGCACCACTGAGGTATGTCCATGCCACCTTATTCCCTAAAACCAAATGCAGGTGTAAAACTATAAAACTGAGATGTACAGTTTTATATCTGTACAATTACTCTGTACAGATGAAATTTTTTTTAAAATAAAATAAATTCTTATCAAACAAGCAAAAGTCTCTTCACCGAAATAATTAAAACTAAATTTAGTTTAAGTATAAGATATAAGTATAGGGGCCAGAGTGCTAGTATAGCAGATAGAGCATTTGCCTTGTGCACAGCCAGCCTTCGTTTGATCCTTGTATTATCGCACACAGCCCCCTGTGCATCACCAGGAGATAGAGTGCTCAGTGCAGAGCCAGGAGAAACCCCTGAGCATCACTGGATATGGCCCAAAATGCCAACAACAACAACAACAAAAAATTGTATAAATACAAATATATATATTTTAAAAAAGTCTTTTGGGTGTTGGGAATCAAACCCAGGGTCTGATACATGCAAAAGTGTGTTTTTAATAAATAAACTGAATTTAAAGAATAATGTGGCTTTTTTAACATATGAGAGAAAACTGGAGAAACAGAAAATAGAAGGAATTGTAATCACACTGAAAATTCTACTTCAAGAAGGCATGCCCGGGTCAAACTGAGAGTCTCTTTTGCGAACACGATCCATTTCTTTGCTTTCCCATTATTATTCCATTTTGTCTTTCCCCTTCTGACCAGCATAATTTCCCCCCCCTTCACTAGCATATTTTGCAAACAACTTCCTATATTTCCTTCATTAATTACACATTCTAAAATGGTAAGTATATACATGTTTCCCATAATGCAGCAAAAATATATATACATATATACATATACATATATGAGAAAAACCATCCTCATACTTTGAAGTTGAACTTTATCAGAAAATTGGAGTGTTTTGGAGTAGGGCTCATTCCTTGAAATAGATAATGCAGTACCAAAACCCAACTCAAAGGGCACCAAGCCATTATTGTCAAAATTAGAATATTAACTATTAGACAAAATCTTGCCTTGAATGACATTCAAACATGATTCCTTTTATATTTGACATGTACTAGGAACGTATGCACACGCTGGCTTGGCTAGCAGTAAATTTAGAAACTCTGTCATTAGAGGTTCAGGTAAAATTCTGGGCTTACCTACTCCAGCCAGTCTAAGGATTTTTCAGTCAACTGTTGACTTATAGTTGAGCACAAAGTGAAACTACATTTCTAGAATATGATGAATTATTAATTTGAACTAAGCGATTCTCATATCCTCTGAAAGGCCTTAGTACCACTGAACATTCTGTTATCTAATAGGAGATATTAAATAAGAACTGCTGGACTACTTTCCATTTTTAGATCAAGACTAAATCACCTTGACATGAGTTACCTGTTAATTCCTGTTCACAAAAAACACCACAAAAAATAAAGTTCTTACAGCATAATACTGGCATCCTGCCCGCCTCCTGAAAGCACAGGGACCATCAGGATCGCTTTCTTCTTCCGGTTCTGATACTGGGGACGGTACCTAGAAAAGAAACAGAAGCACATGGTAATCCATTTAGGAGTTATTAAATCAACAATCTTTGCAACATTCCAAACGAGAATTTTCTGACAAATCCTAAGTCACTTGCATCTTATCTACAATAGGTCCCCAACACTTGAAGACTAACAAAATGTTTGCTATTATTATTATTATTATTATTATTATTATTATTATTATTATTATTACTGGCTTTGGAGCAATACTCAGTAGTGCTTATAGCTCTTAGCAGAGTGTGTGGGGAACCACGCAATACTGGGATGTAACCCAGGCCTCCAGAAGGCACTTCAGCCCTTTGAGTAATCTCCCCAACCTCTAAAAGCATTAAAATAAAACTTTTGGGGGGCAGGGGGGGCACATCTGGGGGAATGTGGCCCTAACACTTTCCGCCCCAATAAAAATAATTTCATTAATTTTACTCCTAGTTTGGTGCTCTGAGGTCACCCCTCAAAGGTGGTGCTTGGGGGACCATATAGAGTGCTGGGAACAAAATCAGGGGTGGCTGTGCATAAGGCCAGCATCATAGGTGCTGTGCCTTATGCGACACACGTGGCTGTGCACCGTGCATAAGGCCCTGTACTGTCTCTCGATGGTGAATGACAACTTTTAACGGATTAAATCTTCCAAGAAGGCTCACACAACGTGCTTACTTGCTTTGAACATGCACGTGCTAGACTCACAAAGAGGCACTGTTTCTATACACCCGACAGCCCACTTTTACTACAGTAATAATGTACGCTACACATATACTTTAAAATAAGAATTATATTTCATCTTATAGGATATATGTCTTTTTACAGTGACAGGGATCAACCCCAGGGCCTCAGACATGCAAGGCAAGTACTCTACTACCAAGGCACAGCCTCAGCAGGCATATGTTTAATACATAAGTTTATCTCTCAGTAACAAAGTCTCAAACAAGAAAGCTAAAAAAAAAAAAAAAAAAAAAAAACAGAAATGCTTGCAAGTACCACTTCCACACCCACAACAAGTCATGAAGAGCGTACATTTTACTCAAAGGAGAGCCCCGTATTTCCTCCTCACTCAATTTATTCTAAAGCTTACATAAGCAGAAAGCGACAAGGGGAAAGGCGCATGCTAAAGGAAAGCAAACTAGCTGCTGAGAGCAGTGATCACACCAAGAGCCGGCTCTGCGTTCTGCTCGGGACCACGGGCGCAGGGCCAAAAATATCGAGGCCACACCAGAGGGAACTGAACGATATGTGACCACACTCTGCCACGGCAGCGAAGGAGGATGGTTTATTGAATTCCCTAACTTTTAAGATTAAAATTTTACATTTTGTTTTGGGGCCTCCCGCTGTGGTGCTACTCCCAGTGCAGTGCTCACGGATATACGTGTTGCCGGGGACTGAACCCAGTGTTACTGCCGGCAATGCGTGTACTTCAACTCCCTGAGCCACGTGCCCAGCCCCAAAGTTGTGGCGAGTATGTCTCAGTTGTCTCAAAATTTCTATTTCAAATAAATATCTCTTTCTGACAACGCATAACGCTAGTTCAAGCATATTTCGTTGCAAGTTCTTCTTTTGTTTTTAAGCCACACCTGGTGATGCCTAAAGGCTACTCCTGAGGCAGAACTTGAGGCCCTAGTTGCTAAACTTTCAAACCTCTTAAAACCCCCTGCTACTGGGAGGAAAACCATTTTCTCCATATTAGTTCCAAAGTCTGGTATTCACTATTGAGCAGGGTCCATTCAGAAAAGACATATACCCAACCCAATCCTATGGGGAAAGTCACAGAAACCAGTAAGCTGGGTTACTTCTTGCTGGGTTTCCTTCTTCCCGAGGAAACAAGTCCCAAACCTGAAATCTGGAGGGGGAAAAAAACACCCATTGCAAATTTGATTCATCAGCTCCTTTGCGAATGATCTATTCCCCCCCCCCCCCAAACCACACATGGGTTGTGCCACAAAGTCTTAAAAGTTCTTTGCAAAAAAGTGTAGCATGCCTTCTTCCCCCACCAATGTTCCCTAAGAGTGAATTCCGGGATTTAGCAGCAGACATAGAAAAAACTCATTTAAGGAGAAGCAGACACAAGAGCAAGAAAACACTGCTTAGTTTTGCTTTGCTGCAAATCAGTTGGGTATGCCTACCTAAAGTATGTTCTTGAGCATATAATTATTAAATAATAAATCGTGGTTTCGTATGAGTTACATTGTTCTATAGCTAATGTCCAACTAAGTAAGCACTTACTATTACTCTTACACAATAATTAGATGCCATCAAAATTGATGTAACCTATTACAAGGACTCAGATGCATCGAAGTTTCAAAACGCAATTTCATATGGGGTGGGAGCTGAGAAATACATGAATAAACTTAAGAATTTGGAACAGAAATAAAGATCCCTTATAGCATGAGGAATGTATAGTTACTATGCTGAGTTTTCCTCAGTATAAGGCTGAATGATCTGAATCTAGCAAAAAAGTTTCTCATGTGATAGTACCCAAAGATATCATTCATGAAAGGTCTAAGACTGTAGAACAAAACTTCATAGGTCCTCATTAGTACACCAGTATACGGCAATTGTACTTTCAGTTATCTAATCATATTGATATTCGATTTCCCAGTATGGAAAGGCAGAAGCCATGTGCCACACGGCTACCATTCCAGGCATCCTTCTGGACTTCTCCTCCCGTTTGGCACTGCTCCGATAGCTCCTTCCAAAACACAGTTTTCTGTGGCTAGAGGCCTTTCTTACAGTCCTATCTAGTCGACGATTAAGATACGATTTGATTTCCCTTCCTCTGAAAACTGTCATCTAATTAATGTTCGATGCTATTCAGAGCCCTGCCTGAGCCGAACTGGATAATCCACTGACAAATGTAATGATGAGCAGACTGAGTGGTAAAATTTAAGCATAAAAATTAAAAAATGCATAGGAACTCTAAAGTATCTGGACAAATAGAAAAAACAATACAATCCAGTGAAAGGGGACACATATAAACCCTAGGTTTTAAATAGTTATATTTATAGTGTTTATAAGCAATCTTGCTTCCAAACCTAACCATGATTTTTAAAATTTTATTTTATATTAATTTTCTGGGCTAACAACTGGTTATTTCTGGTGGTGCTTCGGGACCCATATGTGGTACTGGAGGTTGGAACAAGGACCCACCGTATGAAACACAGGTGCCCTTAACCCCATAATATTTTTCTTAAAAAAATTTTTTAGAGCAGTAAATCCAATTGTTAAAATACAGTCAAACGAGTTGGATGTAATGGTCTCATTAGGTTGTTTATACCATAGAGAAGGCTGCAGCTAAAGTGGGAGCTAGGCAGTCTTGCCTTTTTTTAACTGATCACTGAGCATAACAAAGATTTTAAAACAGAAGTTATAAATGTAAGATTCCAATTTTAAAAACTGCCAACACTTTGTTATGTATGGTCAAGACTATACGTAAGGGTTAGGGAAATGGCTCAACGCTGGAGCCCACGTCTCCTAGGCAGCCCGGCTCTGATCCCCGCAGAGGACTGCCCTGTCAGGAGCAACTCCTGAGCAATGATCTGGGAGCAACCCTGACTATGTCAGTGCAGTCCAAAACCAAAACAAAACAAACAGAAAGAATAAATGTTTACTTATGAGGGTGCTCACGTAATCTTCCTCCTGGTGATCCAGGTCAGTCATTGGTCCAATGTGAGGGCCACAGACCACAGTGCTGTTGAGGCCCTGAGGTGCTGGGGCCAGCCCGGCAGCAAAAAACGCATTTGTTTACGTACTCGGCTTGGAGGGCCATACCCAGTGGTGCCTGGGAGACTACAGCAACCCAGGGATCGAAGAGGGGGCTCGCCACATAGAGAGCGAGAAACTTAACCCCGCACCATCTCTCTAGCCGATGCATGAATTTTAGACAAAAAAATAGTATAAATGAATAAATTTTCATAAATTAACATTTGAACCAGTTTGTCTTCATATTCCTTAGACTCCACTTCATGGTGAAAGTTGTAAAACACAACTTCTTGTTATGGTGGAATATGACTAAAAAAGGGACTTAATGGTAAATAGATAAAATTGTGTATTTTATATATTATGTATCATAAGTATATGTTAGTCAAATATATATTGATAGTTTGATTTCATAATCCTATTCTTCATAATCTGTTTTAAAAACTAAGAGGAAAAATAGATGTTGACTTTGATAAAGAAAACTGAAAGCCACCTAAATGTCCCGCAGAATGGAACAAATTTGATCCAACTGACAAAAAGTAATAAAAAGCAAACATCGTTTTAGTAGCCAGGGCTATGACGCGGACACTGTTTACGCAGTAACACCGTGTAAAGAAACCAAGAATCAAAATCCTAAAATGTCAATTATGGTTTAAAATATAGTAATACAAAGGACTAGAAGGAAATGTCTTTAAAATAGTTTTAAAACAAGCACCTGTGGAAATTCATCTTCATCTGAGCTGTGAAAGTCATATTGCTTAATGTCACTCTTATTGATCACAGGCAATGCCTCAGGAGTGGGTTGCTGAGATGTTACCAAAGCCTCTGCCTTAGGCTTCTTTGGGTACTTCTTCTTTTGACGAACCACATCAGAAGCCTCTTCTTTCAAAGACAAATGATGAGGGTGCTGTTTACATGACGATTATTCCCCCAAAAGGAAGAAATGAAAATCATTTTAGAAATCATGGAAAACTAGACTGCTCTTTGAAAAACATACATTTTGACCCAGGAGGAGATTTTATTTACTGTATTTAGCATGTTTTAAAAAAGTATGTAATTATAAACTGAAAAATATTTTACTTTTTTTACAAGTTAGGTTAAAAATAATTATGACCCTTTTTATATTGCCATTAATATTTAAGTGATTTCAGTGATTTTTAAAACACTGCAATACTAGCAATCTAGCATTTAAAATGTAATTGAAATTTTATTTAAATTCACTGAACTGATTATTAAATAGGTATTTTATAAATTGAATTAGATTATTAATTATTTCTAATTTTAGAAGATGTCCATGGGTGGCAATTTTTTGATAAAAAGTTCATTAGTAGAAAAACCTTGAATAACTGCTGCCTCGACTACAATAATCCAGTTATCGTCAAGTGCCCCGAGTTCTGTGGGGTACTTCAGAGGTCATCTGGCAGAAACCCACCCCCAAGGCGGCAACCTGCCCACCCCGCCCCAGCCCACATTACAGAGCAACTGTTTCTTTTCAGCACACCGGCGCTCCCTCCCTCCCGTTCATGAGCAGGGGTATACCATGTTGAAAGAGTTTGCAAATGACTGATCAAAGAACCAAAGCACAGGCTACCTAAGAGTAAGAACAGCTAGGAAACCATACATTTCCCTCTTTGTCCAGATTTTTGTTAAAACTGCTTTAGAATTTTTTTTTAAAGTAACACAAAGAAAATGTTAAGCACCATTTTTATTTTTTTGCTTTTTGGGTCACACCCGCGATCCTCAGGGTTACTCCTGGCTCTGCACTCAGGAATTACTCCTGGCAGTGCTCGGGGACCATATGGGATGCCGGGATCGAACCCAGGCCGGCACAGGCCGGCCCCGTGCAAGGCAAACACCCTACCCGCTGGGCTATCGCTCCGGCCCCAGCACCATTTTTCTTAAAGTAGATATAACCTACTTTATACCATGATTATAGCTACAACATCAAAAGGAAGATATCAATTCTTAGAGACAGCCTTTATTTTAAGGTGGGATGTGTGACAAAGTAAAGTTAGCTGTAATGGGCCAGAGCAACAATGAAAATAATTCAATCTTCAAATTTAGTATTCAAATAAAGCTGTGTTTACTCTTAAGAGATGGTCTAGATCAATACGAGATGAACTGCGGGTGATTTTGAGGTGGTATTTTCATATTCTCTGCCTGCCAATCAATCATGAAGCTATGAAAACACTGTTCTATATCAAGTGGATTAAAAATATTCACAAAGTGATACTGAACTCACTGATGTTTCTTGTTATAGAGGCAAGTGTAACTTAGAGAGACTCAGAGAGGTGAGCTAGTGCCTGTGATTAATAAGACTCTCGCATTTGAATCTGACACAAGAACAGGAGCCCTGCTCCGCATTTCTTGACCTTTAGTTATGAATAAGCCTATGAAAATGAGTACCACATACACTTTAAAAGATGAATTGTCCACAAACACCCTAAATCACTTTTTTTTTTGGCTTTTTGGGTCACACCCAAAAAGTGATGCTCAGGGGTTACTCCTGGCTCTGCACTCAGGAATTACTCCCCAAAAGTGATGCTCAGGGTTACTCCTGGCTCTACACTCAGGAATTACTCCCAAAAAGTGATGCTCAGGGTTCCTCCTGGCTCTGCACTCAGGAATTACTCCTGGCAGTTCTCTGGAGACCATCTGGGATGTCGGGGATGGAATCCGGGTTGGCTGTGTGCAAGGCAAACTCCCTCCCCACTGTACTATCGTTCCAGGCCCCTATATCACTTTTAAACTTCTGTTACATAGCAAAGCTCTATTTTCTAAATATTTCAGCCAATATTACTTCATCTGAATCAAAACTCTGTAAAAGGTTTATAAACACTGATTGATTTTTGTATGTCTTACTCGAATATTTTAATTCCGTTTTTTCAGTTTTTTAGACCTAGGAAGGGCACTGTGAGATGACAGTGTAAACAACTGCTTTTATTAATGTACTAAGTGAGCAGTGAGTATACGCTATTTTTCAGTCTAAGACATGAAAGTCATGACTGAGTCTGAAGAGTTAGCTCAAAACACTGTGAGGGGACACTTTAAGTGAGGGACGTTTTTCTAAGTTACTAGTGGTAACAGTAAATGATAAATTCATAAATTCAATGTTAGCAATCATAATGCAGCAGGAACTTTCAAAAGACTCAATTAAAAAGATGAATTTGATGCCTCCTAAAACTATGACGCAGGCTTTACTGCAGGAAGTAAACTTCAGTTCTCCTTATTCAAAAGGAAGCAGACGGCACAAAGGAAAGCACACTGGGTGTTAGATCCAGGACTCAAGCACCGGGAATGTGGCACGTATCTGCTATGATCTCGACATCAAATGGCATTAAAAATCTATCTAAAAGGATTATTAATAAAGATTCAAGAGTCAATATGTATGTAAAAATTCCTAGCAAAGAACTTGGGAAACAGTTAAGAGCAAAACAGTATTATCTGTTTTCTATCTTAATCAAACCATAGTAAGACAACTGCGGAAACCATACATGCTTCTCCCCAGAGGATATTCACCTTAGTTTTACATTCTTGGACTTTGTGATGATTTCCATTATGAAGACTTGCTGGAGTGGCATATAACTCTTTTTCTGATCTATTGATTTTCACTTCATTAAGGATTTCACCACCATAGTCTCCCAAATGGTATCTTGAGAAGGCAACAAAACAGAAGAAAAATGTCAAATAGTTTAAATATAACGGGAAAACCCAAACAAACAATAATGTAATTAACTGAAACAAAATAAAGCCAATAAATAAAATTTGTTTTTTGTGGGGGCAGAGAGGGCCACATTGCTAGCAGCCAAGGGGGTGGGGAGAGCAGGCTACACCTAGCTAGCAGTTTTGGGGAGGGGGCAAGCCATGCCTAGCTAACAGTCTTGGGGACTGAGGGAGAGTAGGTCACACCTAGCTAGCAGTCGGGGTAGGGGGATGGGAGGCAGAGTAGGCCATGGCTAGCTGCAGTCTCGGGTGGGGAGAGCAGGCCATGGCTAGCTGCAGTCTCGGGTGGGGAGAGTAGGCCATGGCTAGCTGCAGTCTCGGGTGGGGAGAGTAGGCCATGGCTAGCTGCAGTCTCGGGTGGGGAGAGTAGGCCATGGCTAGCTGCAGTCTCGGGTGGGGAGAGTAGGCCATGGCTAGCTGCAGTCTCGGGTGGGAGAGTAGGCCATGGCTAGCTGCAGTCTCGGGTGGGGAGAGTAGGCCATGGCTAGCTGCAGTCTCGGGTGGGGAGAGTAGGCCATGGCTAGCTGCAGTCTCGGGTGGGGAGAGCAGGCCACGGCTAGCTGCAGACTCAGGTGGGGAGAGTAGGCCATGGCTAGCTGCAGACTTCGGGTGGGGAGAGCAGGCCATGGCTAGCTGCAGTCTCGGGTGGGGAGAGTAGGCCATGACTAGCTGCAGTCTCGGGTGGGGAGAGTAGGCCATGGCTAACCAGCTGTCTTCGGGGTGGGGAAGAGTAGGCCACACCTAGCTGGCAGACTTGGGCTATTGCCCAGCTCAGTGCTTATGGAGTAACTCTTGCTGGTGCGCTGGAGATTATGTGGTAGAGGAGATCAAACCTGGGGCTCACGCATGCAAAGCATGCGCCTATGCTTAGCCTTCTGAGATCTCTTTGGTCCAATAATTAGGTTATTCTCAAAAGAGGAAATTTGCCGCAAGAAAGATTTATCTGAGATTTAGTGAAAACCAACAAAAAACCACCCCAAATCTTTGTGGCATACTGAAGACAAACTTCTCACAAAGATTCTCTGCTCAAGTACGGGAAAGCAGGTGTAGAACGCTTGACTCAGGTGTACAGATTTTGTCCGATTTATTAGCCCAGTCTACTTTATTATGGAGGAGAAATGACTAACAGAGAAGACATTTTAAAAAGGACTGAAGTGCTATCCAAAATGCTTTCCATCTAATCAGAAAATAAAATTAATGCTTACTGTCACTAAATCTTGTTAAATTTTAATACAAAGAACTAGAGGCTATATAATAAAAAAAATTAATGTTTACTGCCACTAAATTTTTTAAAACAACTTTCAATATAAAGAAGTGGATGGAACAATCTAACTTCTCTTGTTTGATCTGGCTAGTTGGTTCTGAGCACGTCTAGCTCTGCGCGAGGTTAGCCCCCCCCCCCAACACCTCCTCAGGGATGGACTCCTGGAGCTGCCAGGGGACATTGTGGTTCTGGACAGAGAACCTGGGTTGGTCATGTGCAGAGGAAGAGACTTTCCCACTCTCAGATCTCTGATACTTCTAAACTTTTGTAAATAAAATTAAACGATTCTACAAAATATAAAGTGTTTAGAAGAGCTATAGCCAAAAATACCCTCAAATTTCCAAAACAAGTTGATAAAATTATATATTTAATAAACTAGTATCCACAATCTCAAAGTGTGATTTTTGTTAGATTTTCAACTGTTCTAAAGTTCAGCAAAAAACACAAAATACCAATTTTATTCTGTTACGTTACATTACCATGTGGTTTTTCTACATAACTTATATTTGTTATTACTATTACAATACATAATTTACCTTTTTTCCACAACTTCTAAGGTTAAGTGCAATAATTCTCGTTTTGTTTTTTCTCTTCTCTTAATCATTTCCAAAATTGTTATGGCTCGACTGAACTCTCGTCTCAGTTTCAACATTTTTTCATAAGAGGCTTCATCATTCTTACGATTCTATTGAAATTAACATGCAGAAAAAAATTCAATAGAAAAATTAATTTTAAAACAATAAATTATTCAATTCACACTGCCAAAAAGAACTTACTAAATCCAAACTCATTCTATTAAGAACAAAATGTTCAAATCATATAAAGAATAACTATACAGGGAAATGAATTTTGAAAATAAGCAAGTATATTTTCAAAAAATAATTTAATGAAACATGTTTATCATACAAGTACACATTTCCCAATCTCAAAGACCATTGGTAGTTGTTGAAAATATGGAATGAAATAAAACAGATAATTCCATCATGGAAAAAAATTAAGTTCTGCCTGAAACAAAAGCAAAAGCAGTAGAAAATGCCGTTCATTCACACTGTAGCAAAGTCTTTTTCAATACAACAGTTCTCTCAAATCAAGGCTTCCTAAAAGCAGTCTAATAAAACACCAATCTATTCATTCCATCTGAAATTGGAGAATAGAAGGGTTAATATACTACAGCGGTCACTTTAGAAATTTATTTATTTATTTATTTATTTATTTATTTATTTATTTATTTGCTTTTTTTTTTTGGGGTCACACCTGGCAATGCTCAAGGGTTACTCCTGGCTCTGCACTCAGGAATTACTCCTGGTGGTGCTCGGGGGACCATATGGGATGCCGGGGATAGAACCCAGGTCGGCACAGGCCGGCTGCGTGCAAGGCAAACGCCCTACCCGCTGGGCTATCGCTCCGGCCCCTCATTTTAGAAATTTAGAAATAAAACTGAAAGTGGTTATAGAGTATCGTGAGAACTGGGATTACACGCTTCATCCAGTGTAGTAACACCTCACTGCAGAGTCAAAAGAAAAGGGATTCGGTGGAATTCTGAATTTCGAGTATCTGTAAGAAGTTTTTGGGGTTAGGGTGCGGTATCACAACTGGGAGAGAAGCAGGCACTGCGTGCCGGGCACCAAGTTCAAGCCCTGGCACTGTCTTGTATGTATGTCCTCTTCCTATTTCCCACACCCAGTACTGCTCCAGCACCACGGCCCCAACAAAACCCCTGAGCCTCCCGCTTTAGGCTGAATGTCCAGGGAGAGTTCTTCGTTTCAAGGGTAAGAAGTGACTTGTCCTAACAGAATGAACCCTACTGAGTAGTGTGGGCTGGGTTTTAATCACCATCCTCTATTTATCTGTAATATAAAAATGCTTATAAAATATGATATCAAATAGTCATAAAGTACTAGCTTATGTTAGACATGCAGTCATTGGTTTAAGGATCACCATCATTCCTGATTCAACAGGTCTAGATAGCAACAGCTGAGCAATTTTTCTACCCTTGAGTTAATAACACAACATGGTGTTAGAAAGAAGCTGAAGCAATACAGGTTTAGTATTGGAAGATGATAAAAGAAAAACAAAACCAAGAAAGATTTATCTAGACTTGGTCCTTTTTTTTTTTGCTCCAATAGCTTCTGCCAATGAAAACTGGATTTCACCCATAAAACGAAACTAAGTCCCATTATATATAGCATATTAAAATAAACACAACAATTTTAAAGCAGCTGCTCTTTGCTGACATGGCCCCCATACTAAAAGAATCAAGTCTAGTAAGTTAAGGACATATAAGCCTGTACGTTGGACAGGGCTAATCAGTGCACCAGAATCGTTGGGTTCGCTCTCCTGCCTTCCCCTGCTCCCTGCAGAGTGCTCTTGGAGGGCTGGTCCCACTCTTTGGGTCCAAACAATATCTGTTGGCTAGTTTTTCTTTCCCTAGGCCTGTTCTTTCTCTTTTTTAATTTTTATTTTGAAGTAACTTCAGATTTATAAAAGAGTTGTGAAATTAGTGTAAGAATTCCCCATGTATCTCAATCCAGACTTCAGGAAATGGCTTCACCTTAGCGCACACGCCCCTCTGCATGTACACATGCTTATGCTAGCAGACCGAATGTCTGTGTCCCTCCAAATTAGTGTTTTGAAATCTGTCCTCATCCCCAACATACTGGTACTGGGAAGTGGGGCCCTGGTGGGTAGTTAGGCCGTAAAGGTGGAGTCCTCAGGAATTAGCACCACACCTACAAAGTGACAACAGAGCAAGATGTCCATCTAAAGACAGGAACTGGCACCTCCCGAGACCCTAAATCTGCTGACACTTAGAACCTGAAATTCAGTTTCCAGAACTCTAGTAACACATAGTTACTGTTTAAGGCCAGGAGAGAAGGGGGCCGTAGAGGGGCTGTCTACTCTCCTCGGCTCTCACCAGTGCTGTCCTTGGCGGGAACTCCCTACAGTTCTCCAGTACCTAGTGACACTAAAAAATCATCAGCTCATAATGGTATCTTGTCTATGTTTTAAAAATGTCCTATTCCCTCTACCTATAATCAAATCCATTCCCTTTCTTTACCCTTTCTCTGCCTGGGGCCAGGTTTTTCCTCCTAATTCAGTTATATATTATAACTGTCAAATCTCTTGAAAAATGGCTCTCAAATTGTTGCACTTTAAAATATAACATTGGGCATTTTTTTTTTTAATATAACCACGGTGACTGTTAGTGCACCAGACTCAAACTACTACCTTGAGAATTTCTTCCGTCTATATTGTTTTATTCTGGACCACACAAAGTTGGGAAGAACAGGCTATATTCACAGAGTCAAGCATTATATTAAGTAAATATGCTGATTAAAGACATCCTGTCAGTTCATTCCATAGCAGCGACTAAGACCACCTTATTAAGAATGCCCTTAAGAGTTAAATCCTTCCAAATTAAACATTAGTTTAGTGAACTAAAGTTAAGACTCTAGACTCTCATGAAAATATTTTAGAGTGCTTTACTTAGCCTTTACATCAGCTATGCACGTGCTTCTAAGTTTATGAGATCAGGTAAGGAAGCAGAGCAGCTCTGTTAAGACATGTTCGTATTTGCACACCCCAATGCTTGCCTATCTCGTAAACATTTACAAGGTATTTCACTGTTTACTGCTTTTCCAACTTTCTTTTAGAAACACATTTAAACACATGAACAACAATGCATACAAGTGGAAATAATCTATACCCCCACAACTGAAAGCATCAAGGAATAAAACCACTCCAGGAAAAGAAGATGCTTGCTATTTTTTCAGAGAAAGATGAAAGTAACAGAAAGGAGACCAGAACAGGAAAAGAATGGATTAATTATATGTGATGATGAGCTATCTAAATAGTGAGCAATTCTCAATACATATTTGTTATAAAACAATGATTTAACCTATTTCAGAGTAACAACAGTTAAACATTATAATATAGTTTATATGTCAATACTGTTCATACTAAGTATTTCATAGTCAGTCATGAAAAGACCCCATAATAGTTTCTCTTCAAATGACACACAGCTAGTCTTTTGTAATCTATCATGAGATTCCTCAATGGTACAGATAAACTTCCACTTCTTCAGGTTTAAGAGTTCATATTTATAGTTTCACTACAAATTTATCTCATTCTCATCTCTCCGAAGCAAGATGTTAAATTTTCACAAAATATATTAGATTTCCTTGTTAAGAACTAAAATGCCAAACTGAAAATTTAGGAAATGTCATCTGTGCTTGGGAAATCCAAGAAAGAGTTATAGAAACTCTGGTTGTTAACCAGTAGAAGGGCTTTTCCTAAAATACACTATCCTGGCAGCTGTTATACTTCACAGCTGTTCTACTAACAGCTGCCAAGGACAAGCTTTCAATGTGAAGAGAAACAAATACCCACAGAAAATGCTTTGCTTCAACTTCAATTCTCACACATTTTGCATTTGTTACCAGTACTTTGCAATCGTAAAGAATGCATTGCCATGCATGGGTTACTGTTAATTTTAAGAAAGAAAAAGCAATGAAAATCCCTCTGAAATAATGCTTTCCTCTAAACCGTATTCCACAGCAGGAGATCGTATTTCTCCTGCTTAAAATTTCAGCACACACTGCTTCTGAAAACCAGATGGGAACAACTTCATCAACTTGACCCAACTTGACAGTGTAGAAGAGAAGAAAAAGATTGCACTGTGTTACTGCTGACTGCTGGTAAAACAGGCTTAAAAGTGAACCTTTCCCTGCATTTCACCACCCCCATAGTGTAGCTAAGAGGCAGCAGGGTCTGTTTTTATTTGCCACAATTAGAATATAGTTTCAAAGAAACTGTAAGCCCAAGCAGTATCACATCTTCAGGCCCTGCCATTCACTGCCGGCCAGCTTGGCCAAGTACTACTAGGCATGAGCTCTCTCCCCATCAACCAAAACGAAATTACTTTACATTTCAACTGTAAAGTTAAAGGGCTGATCAGTATATTTATGAAAGACATGGGTGTTAGGAAAACATTTAAACAACTGGCCAAAAGAAGTTACTGAAAAGCAGCATTTCTTTTTAACCCCATTGAAAAGCTTCATGTACAAGTGAAATAAAACTACTCACGCACTCCTCCAAGAGGGCTAGACATGACACTATGGTTCCAATGGGCTCAGCAGTGACAGAGTCCCTGAGGGGCGAGCCCCGAGGACCTCTAGGGTCCCACCGGATGCTCCTGGAAGGCCATGCAGTGCTGCTGATAGGACTCCGGGCTTGAGCGTGGAAGGCACAACCCTTCAATTCCTGACTTAGCTTTCTGCCCTAAAGCGCACAATTTCTGAGATGAGGTTCACAAGATCATCAACTGACTTTTATGATCACATTATCTAAAGTTCTTCACAGAAAGAGCATTGGTTTTAGGAACTGTGAAGGTGCATGCAATTAAATCTAACTTGCACATTACCTTTCGAGTCTGCATCTTCTCTGTTCTCCTCCGAAGGCAACATAGGGGTCGTTGTTGGTAGAACCATCTCTTTTCTCTTGTTTGATCTGAGGAATGAGGGATGGCCCCCTGCAATTTTTACGTTTTCTCACCCAGTAGTCATACACAGCTTTAATAAGGTAATCATCTTCATTTAGCAGCAGTTTTGCTTCTTGAAGTGTTACAAGCTAAATGAAAAACACAAAATATCATCAACCATAATGCCTGAAAATAAAACAAAATTATACCTACTGAAGAAAATGCCATCGTTTTAACAATTATCATTTGATACGATGGCATAAATCACAATTCAGTTCTAACAAAAGCCATAAAAGATTTATTAATATGGAGATTTATCCAAAAATTAGTATTTTGCCTTGAGAGTTGTAGTGAGCTTCATTATCTAAAATTTTCCCCTTCCCTTTGTTGCAGTTACTGGGATAATCTGGGAAGGCACTCAGACAGTGAGACTGTGCCAGAGATAAGCTCTCATATTCTGAGATCTAATGCCTGTAGGGTAGGCACCAATTAATGTAAAATAGGTAAGGAAGATGCCTGGATAAGTGATAGCTGGGAAGATATAATATGCCTCAGGTAGGTCTCAAATGGAAAACATGCAGGGTCCTTCAAAATTCTATCATGGTTTTAGACATTTGAAGACTACTGCTTTCAACAGTCTGCTAGCGTCTTTTTGTTTTATTAAGCAAAAAAAAGTAGAGACAGGTTCATTTTTATCTCCCTCCAAAGCCAAAGATGAACAGTCTCTAGTATAGTTTGAAGCGACAGGCAACTTAGCATGTTTCTGGAACTTTCCAAACAGTGTCAAAGTTCTTGTCCGAACTGTGGTAGAAGCAATTCCTCTGTGACGTTTCTTCGTGTCAGTGTTCCCTCAGCGTATTACACTGTCCTGGGACAGTGGCCTTAGGACGATTCCCCTGGTTATCACAGGTATCAACCTCTCCTTCATGAAAAGTCAACATAACAGTGACATATAAAGGGTGGTATACAATTATTTGGTCATTTGTTTCCTTGACTCCTTATGAATATCATATTCTTATAAAGTCATTTTTAGCAAGATGATTACACATATCTGTTAAACCCCAGAAAAACACTAGTGTTTTAAAACTAGAAAGCTTTCTGAAGCAATTATCACATGTTTCCATCATTTTAGTAATGATTCATTTTCAAAACTGGTTGAGTTTCGAATGTCTAAGAAATGTTTCCCTAAAGCTTGGAAATGAGGGAGAAGCTTTTCTCACTAAAATGTTAAGAGCAACATGCACAAATTGCTCTGTTAGTTAAATGACAAAGTCATCTAAAGAAATCAGAACTCACTGAGATGCTGATATGGTCCGTAAGGCACATACTGGTCTAACTTCAGAAAATAAGAGTAATAATCCTTTGGACTTCCAGTTCGATGACAGTAATTATTCAGGCTAATTTAGGGCTAAATACATTCATTTAGGCTCCTAGGATAGTTTGACCACAGAAAGACAATACATTAACAATGTTAAGCATTCTAGTTTATGCTGACAATTACATTTTGTGCAGCAGAATCATAAGTGGTCATTCTATTGTAAATATATCAGTGGAGTCAGCTTTTAACTACATCAGAGAAGCTGAGTATTTGGTCTTCAAGTGAAGGGCAAGAGGCTGGAATATAAGAAGGAAATTAAATAACCAGCACTTCCAATCATCAACTCTTAATTGATACCTTCCTACTATTAGATGAATTCCTCTGAAATTGTGATGCATACCTGTATCTCCCCAAAGTCTACAAGAGGGTTGTAAAATAAGAATTAGATTTCCCAATCTAGTAAAATTCTATCTCATGTTAACACAACCACAGCATTACTGGCAATTTTCATGTACTCTGGAGATGAAGAAAAACAATGATGTGATGGACTCTGTGTCCATCTCCTGACCAATTTGTAACCTTCACTAATCAAATCAAGAGCTTAACCATAGAATGATGGAAGGTGTGTTTCCATCAACAAGAAGAGCAGCAGTGAACTTCTTTGATAATAATATCATCAAAATAAAACCACTTCCCATCTACTCATGAGCAAAGTCAGCGGATTAAAACACTGTCTATTTTCTTCTCTGGTGTTTCCCTCACCCCTGTTAAGAAATGTCCTTCTGCTGGGGAAAGTACTTTTCATATCTCGAGTAACAGAAAAATTCAATAGAGTTTACCGTTCAACATCCTATAATCAGTCCAAAATCAAGTGCTATTTTGTTATGTTTTTTTTAAAAAATGCTGCTACATAACACATTAATTTTCATGTATAATCTTGGTTTCATCAGCCTACATAATTTATGTAACCCTAGATATTCTAAAGTATCTATTTTACTATCTCTGTTATCCTGGTGGAAATACATGAATTTGACTGGCCAGGAACTATTAGCCAAACAGTCACAAATGATCGTGACCTATCAGAAACCTAGTATTTTTACACCCTAAGAAAGAAGATCTACTAGTCAGTACTTTGTCTACGAAAAAGTTGTGAAAAATTACAATGGCAAACGCAGCCAAGTTTTTTTTTAATTAATATTTTATTATACCACCATGAAATATACAATTACAATTTTGTTCATGTTTGGAGGTTTCGATCACACAGTGTTCCAGCACCATGTCCTCCAAAAGTGCCCATTTCCCACCACCAATGTCCCCAATTCCCTCCCCCTCCCATAGCCTGCCTCCATGGCAGGTTCTTTATTTCTTTACTCTCTCCCCCCTCTCTCTTTTCCTTCTCTTACATATTGTGGGTTGTAAACACATACACTTAGAGGCCATCCGTTGCATTTTTTTGGCCTGTATTTAATGCTCAGTTCTAGGTTGGCACTAGCCCTTTCAACATTTATTCACACATGATCCCTTCTCTGTCTTACCTAACCTCCTGACTCCCACACGTTTGTGGTAATTTCCACTTTTGGTAAGACATCCTGGTCCACGCTTCACCTGACATTGGATTTTGGTATCATGGTGTGTATATGTTCTCCTTCTGAAATCTGACATGCCATCTCGTCAGTAAAGAAGGGAACAGCACCAGGCCAACAAAGTCAGACCCGAACACCTGAAGAATCTGCCGTCGGTACTCATCAATACACTAGCTCGGCTCTTCACACGCTACCTGTCCGAATGCAAGGTGCCCTCCCAATGGAAAACCAGCAGTACAGTTCTACTGTTCAAGAAGGGAGACATTCACGACATCGGCAACTATCGCCCCATCTGCCTGTTGTTCGTCATCTACAAGCTGTTTACACGAGTCATCCTGAACAGGATTAGCAGAACACTAGATGAAGGACAACCATGCGAGCAAGCAGGCTTCGGAAAGGATTCAGCACAATCGACCATATCCACACAGTAACCAAGCTCATCGAGGTTTGTAGGGAGTACAAGATGCCGCTCTGTCTCACGTTCATTGATTTACAGAAAGCCTTTGATTCTGTGGAGACTGAAGCAGTCATCGAAGCCCTAGCCAAACAGGGTGTTCAAACCCAATACATCAAGATCCTTCGTGAGCTGTATTATGGATTCACCACCCGGATCTCACCATTCTACAAAGAAGTGATCGCTGATGTCAAAAGAGGGGTTCGACAGGGTGATACCATTTCACCAAAACTCTTCAGCGCCACCCTCGAGAACATCATGCGACAATTAGAATGGGAAGGAATGGGAGTGAAGATAGATGGTCGGCAACTACACCACCTCCCGCTTGATGACATTGTTCTAATAACACCAAACATTAGCCAAGCGGCACAAATGCTGGCTGACTTTGACCGAAAATGTGGAAATATAGGTCTACAGCTGAATCTAAAGAAAACAATGTTCATGAAGAATGAACTAGTTCCTGAGGCCCCATTCACTCTCAATGGAACAAACATCTCTGAATGCAGCAGTTATGTGTACCTAGGTCGAGAAGTCAACATGATGAACGACCTAAAACCTGAGCTGCGCAGGAGGAAGAGAGCGGCATGGAATGCCTTCAAAGGCATCGAAGAAATAGCTAAAAGGACAAAGAACCTCCGGCTCCGGGCACATCTCTTTGACTCCACCGTTCTCCCTGCGTTAACATACGCCTCAGAGACCTGGGCCCTACGAAAGCAGGATGAGAATGCTATTCAGGTCTCCCAGAGAGGCATCAAAGAGCTATGCTTGGAATATCACGCCTCACTCAAGTGAGAGAAGGAATCCGGAGTTCTGACCTCCGTCACTATTCCAGAATCAGGGGCGCTGTCTCGTTTGCCAAGGCATCGAAAATCAGGTGGGCTGGACATGTAATGTTTATCTTTTCTTCTAGTTGCTTTGTTGATGGTGTTTGACCTTTTGAAGATGTCTTTAGCTTCAATGTGCGTGGAGGGTTCTTCCTATATTTTCTTCAACAAATTGAGCAAATTGATTAATAGCGGATTCAAGTGATCAAGTATGTATATATGTATTTATGTCATGCAAATAAATGCAGTCATTCTATATCTCTCTCTTTCCTTCTGACTAATTTCACTCCAACATGATCCTTTCCATGTCCATCCATTTATAGGCAAATTTCATAACTTCATTTTTCCTAACCACTGCAGATGACTGGATAAAGAAACTGTGGTACATCTACACAATGGAATACTATGCAGTGGTTTCTGTTCATCTCTTCTCCCTATTTTTTAATGGAGTTGGCTGTTTTCTTCTTACATAGTTGTACCAGTGCCTGATATATCCTGGATATTAACCCCTTATCAGATGGGTATTGGGTGAATATTCTTTCCCATTCAGTGGGCTGTCTTTGTATCTTGGTCACTGTTTCTTTCGAGGTGCAGAAGTTCTTTAGTTTCATGTAGTCCCATATGTTTATCTTTTCTTCTAGTTGCTTTGTTGATGGTGTTTGACCTTTGAAGATGTCTTTAGCTTCAATGTTGTGGAGGGTTCTTCCTATATTTTCTTCAGCGTACTTTATGGATTCAGGTCTGATATTGAGATCTTTAATCCATTTTGATCTGATTTTTCGTGCAAGGTGTTAGACACAGGTCCAAATTCATTTTTACATGTAGCTGTCCAGTTTTCCCAGCACCACTTGTTGAAGAGGCTTTCCTTACTCCAGTTTGGACTCTTTGCACCTTTATCAAAGAGTTTTTAAAATACTTATTTATATGGAGCTTTGAGCTATCTGCCTGACTTATTTTTGTTGTTTGTGGATAAAGAAAAATTATTTAACCATGTTTCTCAAACTCTGGATGAGAGAGAGAGAGAAAGAGAGAGAGAGAGAGAGAGAGAGAGAGAAAACACGAAGGGCAGGTAAGGCACACTACTGACAGGGGCTCTTGCATGTCTTTGGTTCAGATGCTTAGAGAGAACACAGTTGGCTGTAATGCCAGGGTTCCTAAACATCAAGAGTCACAGGAACTGAACTCAGCATATGTGGGCAAAAACTAGGGACCAAATTTGTGGCCATGATCACACTTGCAAGACAGTTGTTTTGACCCACTGAGTTTCTTCCAACCTTGGTAAGAGAAGAAATAAGAGAAGTGAAAACCAGAGAAGAAATATTTAAGAAATATGCATGTACACAAGGAGAGCTCATATTAAAAATTTAAGGACTTAAAGGGGGAAAAACATGATCCTGAGTTTTAGAAGTTGCTAGGGAGATAAGAAAGATAAAATAATCATCTGGAGGTAGGAGAGTAAAATTAACTTCTGAAAATGAAACTTGAGAGGTCACTGGATCACTCAATTGGAGATTCTGCCTAGGGGCAGAATAAAGGGGAAAAAAGAATAACTGTGGAGCTTACGAAATTAAGGATAAAGGCACAATTATCATATTATAACCACAAAACTTTTTTAAAAATAAAAAGAAATTTAAAAAAATCACTGAAGTAATTAACACAAAATACTACAACAGAATTTTAAGATATCCTGATGTTTCTTGTTGAGTGAAAATAAGTCAGCAAACATGAAATTAGAAGGGTTACAGAAAATAACAACATCAAAAGGAAATAAATCGTATTAAAAAAGACCAAAAGTGATGGCAGTTTCAAGAAAAAGGGGGAGCTTAAAGTAAGATAAATCACCATTATTCATTGAAGCACTAGTACAATAGCTGAGATATGGAATCAACCTAGGTGTAATTTACTACCTACTTCTGTTATTACAGAAGAATAAATTATGAAGATGTGTGTATATGTGCATTGATATGTGTATATATGTGTGTGTACACACACACAAAATGGAATATGTATGCAATTGCAAAGTAACAATGAAATCATGCAATTTGCTGCAACTGTGATGAGCTGGAAGATACAATGCTAAGAGTGAAGTAAGCTTGAAGGAGAAACAGAATTATGATATAACTTATCTGTGGTATGTAGGTAACTGAACAAGAGACTACAGTGTATAAATTGGGTGCCTAGAACACCCTGACCCAGGATATACAGAACATGAAAGGAAACAAAATCGCGGAGGGGGTCTGGGGGAGGGGAGAGGTAGTGAAAAGAGGTGGATGGGAAGTAACAGGGCAGGGGTCATGGGCAGTGGCCAGGGCAAGGGTGCGTAAGTGGTGCAGAGGAGTGTACAGCTCTATATCCAAACTCGGAATCAGTAACGATGAAAACAGCAGCTCCAAAACACAACAGGCAAGTTGAAGAATGTGCCTGTCAAAGAGGTAGGGTTGGCGGTGGCAGGTGTGGCAGGGAGTCTGGAGATCTGGGGTGGGGGCCTGGGGGGGGAGGTGGATGGCGGGCTGTGTAGGTACCTGTCTGGGGTCAGTGATGTGGGACTGGTGCTGAACCATGCCTGAAATGCAGAGTGATGAAGAGCTCTAGGAAGAGCTTGGTATAGCATGGGATCTCAACATTTATTTATTTATTTATTTATTTATTTATTTATTTATTTATTTATTTATTTGTTGCTTTTTGGATCATACCCAGAGATGTTCAAGGGTTACTCCTGGCTCTACGCTCAGGAATTACTCCTGGCAATGCACGGGGGACCATATGGGATGCTGGGGATCAAACCCGGGTCGGCAGCATGGAAGGCAAACGCCCTTCCCTTGTGCTATCACTCCAGTCCCAATAAAATTATTTTTTAAAATAATATAAACCAGATAGGTACTAAAAAGTCATAGCACTTGACACCAGTTTTTGATTTTTACTGCAGTCATCTCCACAGAACGATGGGGGTGGGGGGGATTTGGCTCTACCTATCAAATAATGGTTTCATCATAAATTTGATTCCTAGTCTTAGGTTCTGATACGATTGCTAGTTTTCAAAACGAAAAGATATCCATGAATCCACAGATCAGATAGTAGAACCAGCTTTTAGTTATCTTTAACCTTTGCTTCTAAAAAAGCAGGACCATTATCTTGTCCCTATAAACAAAATCCCTACTTTCGTGATAGTACAGTGGGTAGGGCACTAGCCTTGCATACAGCAGCAGATCTGAGTTTAATCCCCAGCATCCCATACGTACCCTGAGCACCACCAGGAGTGATCCCTGAATGTAGTGCCAGGAGTAAGCCTTGAGCATGGCCAGGTGTGGCCCTCAAACCAAACAAACAAACAATCAAACCCCAAATGC